>OY720348.1:68734066-68930547 GCA_963082975.1 Labia minor
ATTTTTTTTCTTTCTTGAATAATAAATGATTAATATGAATATTATAAGTTTACTGTTTGATTTATATAAATTATGATCAACTATATGATTTCGAATATTATTCCTCGGTGTATATAAATGCATTTTAGTGTAAATTTTGAATTCTAATTCCAAGAACAGGATAATAATTTTATTTTATTGTATTCCTTAAAATTCTTTGAATTCGTAAACGCATCTTTACGATTTTGTTCGGCAATTTTTCCTAACTAAAATTTTTTGATATCAGTTTATAAATGTCATTTCTTTTGATAAGTTTATATGATTACTTTGAAGTGATATACCAATATTTTTTTAAATCATCGATTTTTCTATTGAAAAGCAGGGCCGGCGGAAAAAATATAAATATTAATTTTGGGAGCATTATACACGATTTTTCTAGTATGAAAGCTAGAAGACTAAATATTATATTAATATGTTTACTAGTGCATACAAATATGTGTAAAAAAAATTTACTCTGTGTATTAATTAATATTGATTAAATAACTTAATAATTTATTTATGTGTATTAATTTATAAAAACCACTATTTGATTGACTTATAATAAAAAGGGTGGCAAAAGTTCTAGGTACACCACTGATCAAAGGGGATAAATATTAAAATATATAAAACAATCATTCTGCCGATTATATTATATGGGTGTGAGGTGTGGTCTATATCAGGGGTTCTCAAACTTTTTTATATAGCGACCCCCTTCTCCATATAATGAAATATATATTAACCGTAGATGTAGATGTAACATCGCACTATTTTACAATGTAAATAAAATAAGGATTAAAGAATACATACCCATTCATTTCACATATATATAATTTAAAAATTTTAAAATTTTATTTATAATGATTCAAAAGTATCAGATCTTTGCGACCCACAGTTTAAGAACCCCTGGTCTATATGACCTTAGGAGAGGAGAGCAGTGCCGGCCTAACCACAGGGCTAAATGGGCTATAGCCCTAGGGAGCAAGCCTTTTAAGGCGGCAATTTTTTATTTGCGATATAGTAAAAATTTAATTTTAATTTTATTAGTTTTTACTTATTTTTAAATTAAAACACTTAAAATATTAAACTGATTTTTATTTCTTTCAAATGTGCTGAAAAACGATAGATAGAGAAGGGCAACGCGAAATAGGAGTAACACCCTACCGATCGTACTTTTGTTTCAGTCGCACTGGAGTTAATATAAGACCACCAATCATATAATAGTTCCGATCAAGTTCTAAGGATTAGACTAAAAACTGATCGGAACTGTCATTATATTGAGATAATTCCCTCAAATCTGGGTAAACATTTATACCCATCTTTTAAATAAGTGACTTTAAAGAAAAGTTACAATAAAGATAACAGTTTATTATAAAAGTAATAAATAGTTTTTTTCTAGTTGACACTTTTGTTTTGTATAACTTTTCCGACTCCCATTTGCCATTCTGTGTATTTTCTTATGAAGAAGGGCGCATTATTTTTAGTAGCCCATGGGCACCGAATTCCTTAAGACGGCCCTGGAGGAGAGTATATTTAGAGTATTTGAGAATAGAATTCTTCGCAACATTTATGGGCTAAAGCAGTGGTTTCCAACCTCTCTGTACCGGCGACCCCTTTTGTTTTGTAATAATCTAATTTCCTTTTTCAATAGTCGGGTACATTTCTGAAATAATATAACAATAGGGGTGGGCTATGGTTTAGAGCAGTGATTCTCAACCTGGGCGATATCGCCCCCTGGGGGGCGATCGACATCGTAAAGGGGGCGATTATTTGACTATTCGATTTTGGGGGGGCGATAAGTTATTTTTGGGGGGCAAAATCATTTTCAACTCTAAAAAAAGGTAAGATGATTTTGCGAATAGGCTTTTTAAACATTTTCTCTTTTTTACCGACCGACGATAGTAAGGGAGGTATTGTTTTCACACCAAATTTCACATGTGGAGATTTTTACATATCTCCACGAATCATGCATTTTCTTATCAGAAAAAAGTATTTTTAGCATGATGTCTGTCCGTCCGTATAGATGTGTACAGCCTGAACGGCTCAACGGATTTTGATGAAATTTGGTATATTTACTTAATGCATCAGTGGGATGAATTGATCAACTTTTGGTGCAAATCCGGAAACCGGAAGTGGTAGTATTAGCGATCGACGATAGGAAGGGAAGGGTTATTTTCAACACCAAATTTCACATGAGGAGATTTTTTACATATCACCACGAATGTATTGGTTTTATCCTCGGGAAAAATCATCTTCGTTATGTTTTTCTTAATTTAAAATTATATGACGTCACCCAGCCCTTCATGACGTCACAGCCTCCTTATTATGATCACGGGCAACGCCGGCTACTTCAGCTATATATTATAAATAAAATAAAATTAAAAATATTTATGTTCTATCCATATCTGTTTTTTATTACATTAATAGATATATTAAAATTATTTGAAATTGTTTCTGTAGCTGGAAATTAATTTATTTCAAACCGTCGGTCGGTTCGGACCTGGCCACAGGTCAACTTATTTCAATATGGTTCTAAAAAAAAGTCAGATGATTTTGCAATCAGGTTTTGAAACTCGATTTTTCAATAATGCTCTAAGTATCTCCTAGTTTACCTACCTTATATTAGGGTTTATCATGCTACTTTTATCTGTAAAAATTTATAGGGGGGCGAATTAAGAAGCGGGTCTTACAAAGGGGGCGTTTGGTCCAAAAAGGTTGAGAAACACTGGTTTAGAGCATCGCAAAATCATCTGACCTTTTTTTTAAACCATACTGAAAAAAAATCGAAAATGTTCAATAGTTTGGCCACAAAATCATCTTACCTTTTTTTAGAACCAAATTGGAAAAAAATTAAAAAAAAAGTTTGCTGGCACTTGAATTGCCTTCGCGCCCCCTTGCAAATGTCTCGCGTCCCACAGGTTGGAAACCGCTGGGTTAAAAGAAAGAGGACGTCACCTGGAAATGGCGGAGACTGCATAACGAGGAATTGGATGACCTCTATGATCTATATTGATATTCATTATCTATATTCAGTTAATTGAAAGATATATTATAATGATAACTTTACATTTAGAATAACATGTAATACATGGTACAAAGTAAAGTTGAGAACACATTAATTGCCATTGTACAAGAGAAGTGAATTAAATTAAATTCAAAATGTTAGAAAAACTCAATTTTTTTTTATAAATATTTATAAAAAATTTAAGAATTTTCTTCCTCCCGCCCATGATCGTGTACAAGAACAAAATTTGTCAACCTATTTTATAAATATTTCCCAAATGTTGAAAAATTTCTTGTTAAAAAAGTTTTCAGTTTAATTAAAATATGTTTTGCTTAGGGCATTTGAATATATAGTAAACATACATAAATTTTTGGCATTTATATTTATTATGCTTTAAAATAGAATGTCATGAAATATAAAAATGTGAAATAGGGGAAAAATTATAAATAAAATTAACTATATTAAAGAAATCTATATACATAATAATAAGAAATTAATCTTATAAAGTAGAAATTAATTACATTAAAAAAAAATTCAATATCTTGAATAAATTGTCTCTTGTTTATATTGATTCAGTTTTGTTATATTTCAAATTGAATTGAAATAAAAAACTAGTCACAAATATTAGTATTTCTCCTTTCTAAGTCTCTAATTTCAATAATATCAGTTTTGAGCCGTAGTTTCATAATCTCTCTCCAAATCTCTTGACGATGTTTCGGATCATCTATTCCTAAACGTATTAAAGTGCTTTCGCTAATTCGAACTAACGATCTTCCAGTTATATCATGCTAAAAAAACAAAATTAAATTAAAAAACTTATAAATTATATATATATATATATATATTTATATATAAAGAATTATTAAAAAATTATTCATATACAATATAAATTATTATAAAAAAATGAAATTATTGAAAAACATTAGAGATTATATAAATAAATTTGTAATTTAATTAAATTATTAATTTATTACATATCAAAATCAATTTTAATTCTAAATAACCTTGCAAATAAATATAAGAGATAAAAAAAATATAATTTACAAAAATAATTAAGCATCTTTGATATTTTATATATATATATATTGAATTAATTTTATGAAGGACTTTTAATTATATTTTAGGTTTGGTAATTATATAATCTGGATATCCAGTCATGGATTTGGATAAAACTTTGCAAATAAAATTCGATTTTCTAGAATAGAAATTATTATTTATAGGTAGGTTCAATATAGAGTAGTTGATTAATTAATACCAGTGGGTTCCTTTTTTAATTCCAAATAAACTTTTAATAATAAGGATTATATTTTGCGAAATTAGCTTATTATGAACCTCGAAATATAATGTCATTAAGTAATGTTTTATTGATTAATTTATTAATATTATTCACTTATTCCTAATTTTGGGTTTTTTCGGTCCGATTTGGATTTATGGGGAAATTACTTAATTTAATTATTTTTTTAATCTTTCTATATCCAAAATTCGAACTGAAAAAATCCCGTAAATTAGTGGAGCTCTCTGATAATCAAATTAATGAAACATGGCAGATAAATAGAATATCAATGGATTTATATGCAAACCTTAATAATTTTTATCTCGTAAACTAGAAGCGACCCGGAAAAATTGCTTAAGAATTTATTTGGAATTAAAAAAGGAACCCACTGTTAGTTTTAACCAAATCCATGACAGGATGACCAATTTATATAATTACCTTTCAGGTTTTCACTAAGATCTACCCTTTGCAAATAAAATTCGATTTTCTAGAATAGTGATTATTATTTATAGGTAGGTTCAATATAGAGTAGTTGATTAAAAATCATATAAAAAATAATTACTTGTTGGAATTTTTCAAAATACATATTATAATAATCCCCACAATGTCTTCGTAACCATTTTTGAACATCTATTACCGTCCATAAATAAACAGGTTTAGGACGTGCCGTTTTATTCTGCAAAATAATTAATAATAATTGAAGATTAGGGGTAAAAAAATCAAATAAATAAAATTATAATATGATTTGAATAATATTATTTATTTTCTTTATAGGTGTTTATTTTTATTAAAAAAAATAAAATATACCTTAGGTTTATTAATAGAGCAAACTGTTTCTTCAATCATCATCATTAATAAAATATAGTTTTGTGACCACGAAACATTTTTTTCTTTTATAAGTTATTATTTAAATTTATTTTTCAGAATAATTATATAACGGTTATGCTCGTGATAAATGATGTTTTGAAGTTTTCTGACATATTGTTTCTAAATACTTGAGGTTTAATTTGCTGACGTCTTCTGACATTTTTTCTTAAAGACTCAAATATCAAAGTGGTTAACTATTGAAAGCGCATCCATTAATTTTTTGACAAGAAATCGTTTGATTTAGCGTACTCTGATGGCATAAATTAGAACTCGTTTGTTCCAATTTCAAATCGAAGCGCTTTCCGACTAGATAAGTTTTCGTAGGGATGGTCTGTGGTTTTCAATCAAACCTACACACAAAAATAGTAATTATGGGGTCATGGGGTCCATCATAAAGAGGGAGGGGGGACTACCTGATGAGTCAAATTCTGAAGAACGCCGATATAAAAATAAAATATTTTTCTATATTTTATAAATTAAAATTGATAATTTTCTATGAAATCAATGAAAAATAAGTTGACCTGTGGCCAGGTCCGAACCGACCGACTGTTTGAAATAAATTAATTTCCATCTACAGAAACAATTTCAAATAATTTTAATATATCTATTAATGTAATAAAAAAACAGATATGGACACATAAATAATAAATATAAACATTTTTAATTTTATTTTATTTATAATATATATGCAAGACCAGGCTGTGACGTCATGAATGGCTGGATGACGCCATACAATTTTAAATCAAGAAAAAACTAATAAATATGATTTTTCTCGAGGATAAAACCAATACAAAGTGCATGATTCGTGGTGATATGTAAAAAAATCTCCTTTGGTGTGAAAATAACCCTTTCCTTCCTATCGTCGATCGCTAATACTACCACTTCCGGTTTCCGGATTTTCAGCAAAAGTTGATCAATTCATCCCACTAATGCATTAAGTAAATATACCAAATTTCATCAAAATCGGTTGAGCCGTTCAGGCTGTACACATCTATACGCACGGACGGACAGACATCATGCTAAAAATACTTTTTTCTGTTTAGAAAATGCATGATTCGTGGAGATATGTAAAAATCTCCACATGTGAAATTTGGTGTGAAAACAATACCTCCCTTACTATCGTCGGTCGGTAAAAATATGATATCGATGAAATATGAATTTATTCATAATTAGAATCAAAAATGGAAGAAAATGATAGATAATAAATAAATTTTACTTTTGTATTTAAAAAAGTAGCATTGTGCCTAAAATATTAATAAAAATTCTCGATTTTTCTATGATATCAATGAAAAAAATTATGATATCGATGAAATATGAATGTATTCCTAATTAGAATCAAAAATGGAAGAAAATTCTTTTAAAAAATTATTTTTTGTTTAATAATAAAAGTCACATAATTATTGTCAAATTTAATAATTGTTATATTATGTGAAATTTGGTGTGAAAATAACCCTTCCCTTCCTCTCTTCGATCGGTAATACTACCACTTCCGGTTTCCGGATTTGGACCAAAAGTTGATCAATTCATCATACTGATGCATTAAGTAAATATACCAAATTTTATCAAAATCCGTTGAGCCGTTCAAGCTGTACACATCTATACGGACGGACGGACAGACATCATGCTAAAAATACTTTTTTCTGTTAAGAAAATGCTTGATTCGTGGTGATATGTAAAAAATCTCCTCATGTGAAATTTGGTGTGAAAACAATACCTCCCTTACTACCCAGCAAATATTTTTTTTTCAATGTGGCCCTCGAATGGTCATAGTTTAGACACCCCTGTTTTACATGAAAAAAAAAAATAAAAATAAAAGAATATTTATTTTTTGAATAATCCAAATAAAAATTTTTAATGATGTAAAACTACCTAGAAATTTGTCATTTTTAAAAAAATAAACAAATGATAACACTTTATATTTTTTTTAAAATTTAATCTTACGGACGGACGGACAGACATCATGCTAAAAATACTTTTTTCTGTTAAGAAAATGCTTGATTCGTGGTGATATGTAAAAAATCTCCTCATGTGAAATTTGGTGTGAAAACAATACATCCCTTACTATCGTCGGTCGGTAAAAATTGAATAATATTGGGTTTATTCACGGATGATATTATTATTTATGTAAACTGAGACACATTTTTATCTCCCGGAGAATTTTTGCGGGGACACTGGGACACACACAGAATACACATAAGAATAAGCAAAATGATCGTATGGGATTTGTAAGTCAGCTAAAGAATAAGAATATTTGATCTATCAAAATTAAAAAAAATTTTAGGAGATCTAATTTTATTTATTTATTTAAAATAAGTTGTACCACATGTTTATAATTAACATAAATTATACATTAAGTTAATTTTTTAAATAAGCTTAACTATATATATTTTATTTCTTTCAAAATATGATTTATCAGTACCATGATAAGAAAAAAATTTGATAATTTATTAATATTAAATTATTATTGAGTATAGATGGTATAGATATATTCGATTACAATATATTTATATTCATATGAAATAATTTCCATAATATAAAAAAATAAAATATTTTTATATTTGGTAAGTTAAAAAGAAATAATAATGAAAAAGAGTTATATTTTTACAATATATATGATTTTTTTTGTGATGTTTGCATTTTAATTTTAAATTGAGAAATTATAATAATAATTAATTCTACCTATATAGTAAAATATTTAAAAAATATCAAAGTTTAAATTATGAAATTGTATATTGCTTGATTCGTGGAGATCTGTAAAAATTTCCACATGTGAAATTTGGGGTGAAAACAATACCTCCCTTAATATCGTCGGTCGGAAAAAAGATCAATAGACAAAAATAACAAATTTCTAAAAAAAATAATGAAACTTATGAATTTTTTTGACTTTTATCATAAAATATTGATGCAGACAGGTTTTTTAATCTCTAAAAAGTTTTTTTTATTTATTTTGTAAAGGTAATTTGTAATCAGTTTACATTGGCTTGAACATCACTTCCCGTGCTTTAAAGTCAAATATCAATAGCGCAACCAGGGGGGGAGGGGTTTAAGGGTTTTAAATAAGTAAAAAAAAAATTATGGAAATGTTTTATTTAGGGATATTTTACTTAGGGATTTTTACATTTCTTTCAAAATATCCTGCTACTACGGGCGGACCACAGAGTATCCGTACGCGGACGAAAAGCTTTCAAAATCTTAAAGTAGCTTTTTAATAAATAACTCCTTTATTATTAAGTTGAGGTAAAAATGAATATAATGAAACTTTTAGTAAATTCGATTCCCTATAAAGTTAATACGATAGAATAATTCTCATAAAAATCGGTATTTATTAAGAAAATCAATAAAATGTGCTTTGACACCTCTTTAAACTACCCTTACTTCTTATGGTCCGATCTTATCCAAAAACAATCCAATCCCCGCCCATCGTTCCCAAAAAAAAAACATTTAAATATCAAATTTCAAGACAATATCTCATTTTGTTTAGACGTAATAATCTCGGTTTGCAGTTTTGGATTCAGAACCGTCTGAAAAGTGGAATCGAAAAATCTCGGAGCAAATATTTTCAAAATTTTCAGACCATCGTATAAGCTAACCTCATTCCATGAGGAAAGCTAAAATGATTTACTTATAATTTGAAAAAAATATTTTCTTTCTAAAACTGTGAATACGAGTAAATAAAATACAAAATTAAATTTTTTGCCAAATTTTGTAAAATCAGTGTTTCATTTACAAAACTTTTTTAAATATTTAATATAAAAAAAAATCTTAATGAAAATTTGTCTTTGAGAGAGCCCAGGGGAGGGGGGACCTCGCCATAGGAAGGGAGCGGCTAGTCAACCCCCCCCCCCCCAGGATCAAATCCTGGTTGCGCCACCAGGGCCGTCTTAAGGAATTCGGCGCCCATGGGCTACTAAAAATAATGCGCCCTTCTTCATAAGAAAATACACAGAATGGCAAATGGGAGTCGGAAAAGTTATACAAAACAAAAGTGTCAGAAATAGAAAAAAACTATTTATTACTTTTATAATAAACTGTTATCTTTATTGTAACTTTTCTTTAAAGTCACTTATTTAAAAGATGGGTATAAATGTTTACCCAGATTTGAGGGGATTATCTCAATATAATGACAGTTCCGATCAGTTTTTAGTCTAATCCTTAGAACTTGATCGGAACTATTATATGATTGGTGGTCTTATATTAACTCCAGTGCGACTGAAACAAAAGTACAATCGGTAGGGTGTTACTCCTATTTCGCGTTGCCCTTCTCTATCTATCGTTTTTCAGCACATTTGAAAGAAATAAAAATCAGTTTAATATTTTAAGAAGTGTTTTAATTTAAAAATAAGTAAAAACTAATAAAATTAAAATTAAATTTTTACTATATCGCAAATAAAAAATTGTCGCCTTAAAAGGCTTGCGCCCTGGGGCTATAGCCCATTTAGCCCTGTAGTTAGGGCGGCACTGTGCGCCACTACAAATAATATATAAAAAAGTTCTGATACGTATTCGTTGTGAAATTAATTAATTGTTATTTTTTACGCTACATAAGTTTCGGTAAGTACGAGGGCAGATCAATAAGACCGTGACTTTTTAAATAAAACACAGGATTTTAGATAAAAAATTATTTTAATTTTCAACGTAGTCTCCTTTGAGCTCTATATACTTCGTCCAACATTTCTTCAATTTTTTTTTTATCCCTTCCAAAAATTAAGATTGTCGAGGACATTAAAATAGGTATTTGATTATAAGATGATTTCATTGTTGGAGTCTAAACTCTTTTCACCGAGCCATTTTTTAAGGTTTGGAAACAAGAAATACTCACTAGGTGCTAAATCCGGAGAATAGGGCGGATGAGAGAGCATTCATATCCCAATTCATGGATTTTCATGAAAAATACTTTTTTCCATTTTCTTCTCCAATTAGTCTGCTATTAATGGATGTCAAACAATAACTAAAAGACCCAGGTGGTTACAATTTCGACAGAAGTCAGCTGATTGTTGCCTGCTGACAGGAGCAGTGTTGCCATTTAATTTAAGAGACAGGAAATTCAAAAAGTCACGGACTTATTGACCTGCCCTGTAGGTATCCATATGATTAATAATATAAATTAATAATTTAATTTCTTTCTTGTATAATTTTGATTTTTTACCTTTTCTAATATTTTTTAATTTGCAGTAAATTTGAGAGTTAAATTTTGTTTTGCCCGGGGCGTTCAAAACCCTAAAACTGCTTCTGGGGTGCCTGATATTATTTTGCTGCTCCACAGAACAGTTTAACGAATCCATGGGAAAATGAATTCAGATTGAATTTTTGTTTGTTTGTTGTTTCGTTTGTATATTGTTTCTTTTAAACAGTCCTCGTATAAATATATAAATGTGTTTTTGTAATTGTTCAATGAATATAATAATTATATATATATATATGATTTGCAAGTCTTCTCTTATTAAGAAGCGTTGGAGAGGTGGGTCCCCTCAGAGACATTAATAAGATATGTCACTCGTCAATTACGATGGTTTGCATGTTAGAAAATGCGCGTAATATGCTCGTTCAGGTGAGGGGGGGGGGGAAATTCAACAATATATATAGAAGACCGAGTCTTATATGATTGAAGATTAAATTTTTTCTTTTTAATCAAGTTATGTGATAGATATTCTCCTTCATCCAAATAAAATGGGGGTTTTCGGGACCAGGGAATAAAAAAGGAATAAATTCAAAGGAGGCAAAGGATTACGGATATAATTCCTCTATAAAAGAGGAAAATGGATAAATCATGAGCTCACGTGAGGGCAGGGACGCCACTCCCTGAAGTAGATTTCATTTCTACTTTGTAAGATGATAGAAAAGAATCCACCCGTTACCCAAAAGCTAACTTCTCTTCTTCAAATTCGGTTTTCAACTTTTGGTTTAAAGTAATTAGAAGAGAAAAAGTGTGTTTAGTAAGAGAATTTCTACCATATTTTCGTAACATTTTAATAAATAAATAAATTTTGATTCTATGTTTGAAAATATATTTATTTTCACATATTTACCTATAAACATAATAAAATATTAAACAAAAAATAAGTCATATATATTTTATAAAACATTGCCTCAATTTATGGTATATGAAATGAATAAAATGGAATAAGTGTGTTTTGGTAAATTTTCAATGAATACAATAATTATATATACTTATATATATATATATATGAGTTCCAAATCTTGTCTTATTAAAAAGCGTTGGAGAGATGGGTCCTCTAAGGGGGCGGGGATTTAAATAGAAATTGGAAACTAATGAGTCTCCTATAAGAGTCAAGATTTAATTTCTTCTCTCTTTAATATATCTATGATAGGTATTCTTCATCAAAATAAATTGAATTTTTCTTTCGGGACCAGGTAATAGGAAAACAATGGGTTCAGAGGAAGCAAAGGACAAAGGAGTGCTGTACATATAAATTTAATAGATTCATAAGAATAGGATTATTCTATTCTAATAAGGAAATGTCTTTTAAAGTGCAAAAATTTACTAAATTAAAAAATAAGTAAAATTCCAATTTTATTAAACTTAAAAACGATTTTATTTCGAATCTGGCTAAAATTCTATTGAATCATTTTCTCTGGATACAATTTTAAATTATTGAGTCACAAATTTCTATAAAGTGAACATAATCAACTAAATTGGTTCTTAAAAATATCCAAAGAATATAAATTATATATGAGTTCCAATTTTTATACTAATAAGAAGCGTTGAGAGGTGGATCCTTTCAGAGAGATAAATAATTATTAATGCCTCAACTGAGTATGGCCCACAAATAAGACAGCTGATTAAAGACCAATGAATGAGATTGAACAAAAAGCCTGGAATTCATTTGTTTCAGTTGTCCAAAATTTTCTGGGCAAACACAAAAGCTGAAAATTTTGTTGAATTAGTCAACGAGATGCTAAATAATTTCAGATCCTTTGGGTGTAACATGAACATAAAGGTGCACTATTTACATAGCCACTTAAACAGATTTCCTGAAAATTTAGGAGACATTAGTGAGGAGCAAGGTGAAAGATTTCACCAAGATATAAAATGTATGGAGGATCGCTATCAAGGAAGATGGCAGATTACTGTTGGACTTTAAAACGGGATTGTTCCAAAATACATTCAAGAATGTCACGCAAAAGAAGTTTCCGATATGTTCAGTGAGTAATTGGTTTAAATGATGACTTTTTCTGTTTTCTTTTGTATTAAATAGTATTATCTATGTAATATAATAAAATTTCCCCGTTTAATTTGTTTGTTTAAACTTTAAACCATGATTTTTCTTTTAAAACAGTGTAATGTATAATTTACTAAAATTTTGATATTTTAAAAATATTATCAAAATTTATAAAAAAGGTATTCTCCTTCATCCAAATAAGGTTGAATTTTTTAAAGGAACAAGGGAGGGGGAGGTAGAGGGAATGGATTGAAAGGAGTCAACGGGTAAAAGACATGATTCCTTCAGGTAGAGGTGGAAGGTAGAAGAAATCATGAGCTCACGTGTGAGGGCAGGGACGCTACACCCTGAAGTAGAAATCTTTTCTATTGGGATTCTAGAAAAGAATCTACCCGTTACCCTACTTCTTTTATTAAAATTCTATTTTCAACTTTAGGAATAAATTAATTTTTAACAAGTATATTTATTTTAATAGAATTTCCACCAGAATATCATAACATTTTATGAAATAGGTTTTGCAATATAAAATTCCTTTATATGTTTTAAAATGTATCTTTTTTTTCCGCATAAGATGAATATTATTATATTAAAATAACCATAAAATAACCATAAAATAAAATAAAATTGATAATAAATTTAGAAAATAGTCAATTTTGTATATATAGATATATAAGTATACTTTAAAATAGATAAATAATATCAAATTGATAAAGTAATTTTTTTAAAGCATATAAACATCTATAAATAAGAAGCACAAATTTTGAGAATTTCATAAATGAACAATTAAATTTAAAATTTAGGAAGGAAAATATCTGAAACAAGCTTTCTTAAAACAAATTTGAAAAGAATTTTAAAAAATCGATTTTTTATATTTAAAAAATAAAATATTTAAAAAGATTTATAATGGTGAATTTATGTAAAAATTAACATTTAAAGGGGATTGGGGACTTTCAATCAAAATGAATATTTGCAAAAAATACATAATTATTAACAAAAAATATATTCTTTAATTAATAAAATTAATGATTTTTCAAAATCTCATCATTCACTTTTTTTCATGAACATCAAATAAAACAACTTAATTGAATATATCCATTTATTAAACAAATTGTAAATAGATAAAGTACATGTATTTTTTTTTTAATAATTTACATATTAATTTTTTTTATTTTTTTATTTTTTTTTAAAAAAACATTAATAAAAATTATTTTATTAAAATTGGAATCGAAACATTATATCTAATAAAAAATAAAAAAAATATATGGCTGATCAGTTAATTAAAATTAATTTAGAATAAAATAAATACTATACTAATTAATACTTGAAATATCATTCGTGTTATTATTATATTAAATATATAATAAATATATTTACAAAATTTACTTATACATTTTTTTTTATATAAGTCTATGAATAAGAGAAAAAATTATCAATTGTATTGGTGTTATGTTATTAGGAATAATTTAAAATATTTTGAATTGAAAAAATTCATTTTTTTTTTGATTTTCGAGTTTATGTTTTCTCTTATATTAAAATTTGAAAAAAATTCAGTTTCATTCACATTTAACTATATGCATAACAATAATTATTTTGTCATGGCTAAAATACTACTGAAATGAAAAATTAGTAGGCCAAGTTAATTGATTAAACATAAATATATTTACATAAATTATACTGTTATGTGATTAATAAACTATTTATGTACAAGATTTCATAATTTTTAAAAGAATAAATATATTCATAGAATCATTTCTCTTTAGAGAGATTAAATTCTTAGTTTATTGATTCTTATAATTACATGTGACCCTATAATAATAAATTAATGGTCGTTCAATGTTTCAGGTTTAAACCATCAAGAAATATAAAATTGGAGGCCTAATAAAAAAAAATGAGGCCATCATTTTCCAAGATTCTTTAAAATAAAAATAAATTGAAATCAAAGGATTATTCCAATTTTCATTTTTGTTTAATTGCTTTATAATTCAAGATGGCGTTTATGTAGACAATTTCTTTGATTTTAGTTTCTCTTTACTCTTTTAATCTTTGTTTGGTCATTCAAACAATTTCAAACAATACTTATTTCAATACACAATACACAATTCTCAATTTTGTCAAAATTATAGAATGAGTTTTTTTAATAATTATATTCTATTCAAATTCAGGGTATTTAAAAAGAAATAAGATTTTTTTAAAATTTATAGAGTTCTTGAAAGCATAGGATCTTTGTGTGCAGCCAAATTTTTAAACCGTTACAAGTGTGCCGCGGTAAAAAAAAAAAGGTTGAGAATCACTGTTTTAATGAATGAAAAAAGTCCAGTGACAATTTTGTTTGTAATCAATTGGGAGAAAATCGATGGATAAACCAAAGACACGGTGGGCTGACGATATAAAGGGAGATGTTGGGAAAAGATAGAATCGAGGTAAATTAGCGTAAGAATTATTGGAGGAATGTGGTTGCTTAGAGCAAGAACTTTTTTAATTTCAATTGATAGTTGAAAAACAAACAAGTTTTCTATGTTTTTAATAAATCTATTGAAAAGTTCTTCTAAAGAAAAACTATTTAAAAACCTAGTTCTGAAGTAATTTTATTAATCATTAAATAAAATTTGAGAAAAGTTTATTTAAAAAAAAAAACAAAAAAAAAGAACCATTTCCGGTATTAAAGAGTTGATGAAATTTTACATCTGACAGTTAAACACATAGTAAAGATAGTTTAATTCAATTTTTTTAATGCAATATAGTAAATGAATGAAAGAATCATAAGCTACTTTAATACTTTTAAGTACACTATCTCTAAAATTGTTTAATTTCATTATAGAGACGATTCCTATTATGAAAAACTCATCGATATAATATTTCATTGAAATCCTATCATCGGATATGAATGATATTTAATTTAATCTTAATTAATTTTCAAAATGTTTATAATTAATTTTTAAAGAAAAAATAAATCGAATTAATTCATTAATTGACATGAAATTAATAAATAAGAAAAAGAAGATAGGATTTCATTATAAGATATTGTTGTAAAAAGGACAAATAAACAGTTCTCTTTATTTATATCTATATTCATATAAATCATTGATATATATAAAGATTTCTGTTGTTATTAGCAACCACAACCTTAATTTTTATGAACTTGTTAAGCTTGCCATTAAAAGTTCCATTTTATTAAGAAAATTCTTTCCTTGCATTTTATCCCATCGTACTTCTTTAAAAGTACCACCTAAATTTTCCCATTTACGTTCTTTCACTAATTGGCCCGGAAAGAAATCTTTCCTGGGGCTCTGAGCAATTGAAACTTGAACACCTGTTTGTGGCTCACATCGAACAGCAATTACTCGATCGCCGATGGGTGAAGCCAACATACAACTGCTTGCGTTGCCAAGAGGTTCAACACTTCCCATTCCCAAATGAGAAGAGGTTGCCAGGTATTGCCAACCCATGCATTTGGCAAGAGCTTGGACGGCGTTTATCTGATGCTGATAAATCTAAATTAAATGGAAAAAAAAAAATAAAAATTTAAATTTATAATAGTAACTAATATACTAATATTAAACTTATTAAAATAATTATATTTATATATTAAATGAATCCCTTTTTATTAACATATAAATAAATTATTTAGGAGACAGGTCATTTATAAAAAAAACAAAAACAAAAAAAAAAAGAACTAATCAACTAAAAAAATATAGTACCTGGTTCACCGAGCCGCGACTAGGTACTTTAAAAAAACCATTCCTTATGAACAATGAATATTCAAGATTCAAATTATTATTTAAAATAAATAAACGACAAAATATAGGAAACACTTTCAAATTATGTAAAAGAACATAAATTAAAAAAATAGTCATTAAGCAAAGAGCCCTTAAACGCACTGAAAAACAGAAAAGTATGTCCTGTGGATACATAATATATATTTCGTAATTGGATTTCAAAATATTATTAAAATAAATATTTTTAATTTTAAATTCTTTATAATATTTTGTATTTAAGGTAGCGCTGTTGGGCGTTGCCCGGTGCGATTTTTTTATTATTAAAATTCCTATTTTAAATTAAGAAAAAACTAACAAAGATGATTTTTCCTGAGCCTGAAACCTATACAGATCGATTTTTCTTTATAAATTTTATCTATGGTGTGAATTAAAAAAAAATCCTTCGAGCGGTTTAATATTTCAAAAATACAAATTTAATATATATATATATATATGTATATACAATTTTTACTAGTATAATAAGATAAGATATGTGATTTAATTTGTTATTCAAATTTAATTTTAGATTAAATAAATGTAAATTAATAATATAAATTTACTTAATACAATTTAATAAAAAAATCCCTTTAATAACTAAATTTTGTTTGATTGCTGTTAATGAATTTCTAAATTTATAATAGCATCAGCATTAATTTTTCGGATAATTTTAAATTCTATCGTAATGTGCTTTTGATAGTATATGATCATGGATCTTAAGAATAATGAGGTAATTTATTAAATGTGTGAGGTAAATCAAGTTTTTGTTGTTCCCTGGTCCCGAGGCATAATAATACGTATAATTTCAGTGTATTATGAGTTCAGCCTTATAGGCAAATGGTACCAAATGGTTTTCTGGCTAATTTTTAGTTCTTGCTGGCCAAACTAGGCAATTTTCATTATTTTATAAAATTTGAAAAAATAAATTACCGAGCAAGGAAATTGACCCACCCATGAAAAATCAATTCCATTGATTTTTTTTCAATTACAAATCCAAATGCCCGATATCTATGCTATTGTTGGATTGCTTATTAAAAAAGGATTTCAATACAAAAATTTGAAAGCATAATCATTCAGATTTTTTAAAATATAGCTGTTTAAAGGAAAAAGGAAAAAATGCAGATAAATTTTTTTTTTCCCTAATTCAGTTCTCTAGCTACAAAACGCTGGCTATGGTCAGCTTTTAAAAGAGCCACAGCATGAGCAGCATTAACTGGAGCCGTATCCATTATTATTATTATAAAAATCTAAAGAAATAAGGATAAAGTATGCCTGTCAAGCGATAGAGTGTAAATTTTATGAATATTTTTGATTTTATGATCGAGTTACAATTATTTAAATTTAAATTTAAATATCAAGAGTGTTTCATTTATTTTTATTTTATTATCCATTTTATTTAAATATTAAATATGTTTTAATTTAGTATCAAATTTAAATACATTTCAAGATACTAAATACAAATTATTTAGAAGAATATAAAATTAAATTAGGTGGGTCGATTTCGTTGTTCGGGAGTGTATTTCTCTTACTTACGATTATACATTGTATTTAAATCAGAGATGATATTTAAAAAAAATTACATCTCTTCATCACCAAAATCAAAGTGCACTCATATATTAACAAATAAGATACAATTTTCAAACGTTGGAAATGAAAATATTATCAGAATACAAATTAATTTATGAGTGGGTTTTAAATATGTCCTTTTGGTCAAGTAATATATATATATATATATATATATTTACTATAATAATAAAAGTTTTTTTTTTAAATTTTATATTTACCTGACAAAAAATGAGATCACGGAGTTCCTGAGGTTCATAAGACATATGCATAACGCGCCCATCGCGGGATACACATTTCAGTGATTTTTCACCAACATGAACAATTAGAGGAGTACGACAAACAGTGTCATAACCATGAGTCATGATATTTATTTTAACACAGGATTGAGTGGGAGAATTTAGAGCATTCCAATGAGAGACTATAAGTGGATCTTTAACTTCTTTGGCTATTGTATCTAACACATATTCAGTTCTTAGTCTCATAAAAAAATGTTGAGCTTGTTGGATTATTTGTTCAAGTAATGTTTGTCTGAAAATAAAGAGATATAATTCAGGTAAATAAGAAAATAAGTTAAAAAATTAAATAAGAGAAATGAATTTTAAATGTTCTACAAAAATAAAATAATATTTTTATTGAATTTCATTATTAAATTAGTTTATAATAATATTTGTAAACGTATTCATTTATAATATATATAGGGTAAACTATACAGTCGTTGGACCCGAGGCAGTCATTGGCCCCCTATCACTAAAACACAAATTATAAGAGATTTTTATTTTAAAAATTGCTCTATTAACTATGGTTATGTAATCGTTTGTTGTATGATTGTATAATCACTATAGAATACCTAGGTCAATATTATAACAGGGGCCAATAACTGTATTTTTTAGGATTTTTTTTTTAAAAGGTGCTTATTGAAAATGTGTCATGAGAAAATGATATTTTTTTTTATTCATCGAAATGCTCCTAGTATCTATGTTCTGCAAACCTAATTTGACACAGATTGTTCTGCAATTTTCCCAGATATGTATTAAAGACTGCTAGGAGTTGCTTAAGGGGGCCAACGACTGTATGCTTTACCCTACATAGATTTTTTTTGTATTTTGATATGTAGATAAAAATTAAAAGTGAGACCAACAGAAATATTTTTCTCAACTTATAAAATGATCATGGAATTGAATAATATAACATAGTATAAATAAAGATAAGAATACTTTTCAATACTTACGATTTTGTCATTTCTAATAATTCGTATCTATCTGATGCTGTAGGACCAGCAAGCAATCTTTGTTTACTTGGTCCAATAGGTCCTGATGAGGGATGAGGAAAAGGATGATGAGTATTTTTGTGATGAACTTCCCTTAAAAGTTGATGTAAAGAATGTTCAAGAACATGATCATGATCCGATTTTTGAGGAGGAGAGCTATTAGAATTTTTTTTATCATTTGCCATGCTATGACAAAGTCCAATGATTAATTGAATACCAGGTAACACCTGAAATTAAAATGAAAATAAGGTTCAAAAGCATTGCTTTTCAATCTATTTTTATTTCAGTATACCGTTGCCATTATTTGGTTCCCAACAACCATATGAGGAATGGGAGCTTTCAGTTGAACAGCTTCCTTTGCTAATTGATTAAAAAGTTCTTTACAAAAAAGAACGTTTTGAGCTGCTTCGAGTTTTTGTTGCCAATGGACATCAGAATTTGCTGCTGAGGGCCCATTTCCTAACATATTTACCGAAATACTACAAAGATCTTCTTGATCTAAAAAAAAATTTAGAAATGCAATTAAAAATGAAATTAATTCTTGGAATGTTAGAAATTACCTTTCTGGCACAAAACTTCGATATATGCTACACCCTGAAGTTCACTTGGTACGGTTACGCGAAGTGCAGAAGCAATTTTATGACCATTAAGGCTATTATTTGAATTGGATCCTGGAGAGGAAGGTGGACTAGAAGTTGTTGTAGATTCATCCTCAGCTTTAGTTACTTCAAACATTCCAGTTTGAGCATATTTCGAACCAGCTATAAATTATTAAAAATTATAAGAAATCTTTCAATATTATTATCATTATATCATTCCATGCCATTTGAAGTTTCCATACCTGTTCTATAACTTAAGTCACCAATAATTGAATTAGAAACCTTTTTTAATCTCCAGTTTTGACGGAGTCGTAAAAGCTCGATATGGAAGTCAGGTGTGGTTCTATTTCTAGCTAATTCATTTTGGGTTGTTTTAAGACGTTCGGCCCCATTTAACAAAACGTTTGCTGCGCCTGATAATGCCTTGAAAAATATTTAAAATAGAATGGATTTTGTAAGTAGATGCTATTTAAAAAAATATAAGTTTAAGTAATAAAAACAAAGTATTTTAATAAATATTAAATCTGAAAAGTATTTCGTATGTTTATTTCTTTATATATAAAACAATTATTTTGCCGGTTGTATTATATGGCTGTGAGGCGTGGTCTATGACCTTAGGAGATGAAAGTATTTGAAAATAGGATTCTTCGCAGCAATTATGGGCCAAAGAAAGATGAGGTTACTCAGGATTGGCCGAGACTGCATATCGAGGAATTGCATGACCTCTATGCATCTCCAGACATAGTTAAGATTATAAAAAGCAGAAAAATATATATATATATATAAATATATTGTGGTGGGAAACGTCCGCTTGGAAGACCAAAGACGCGGTGGGTGGATAATGTAGGAAGGGAGGTAAGAGAGATGGGAGAGGGTAGGGACTGGAGGGTTGTGGCTCAGGATAGGGATACTTGGAGAAGTGTGGTTGCTGTGGCCAAAAACTTTTGAGTTCAGTAGAGCTACAGAGATAGATAGATAGATATCTCTTTATTTTGTTAATTGAAAATTTAAAAAAAAATAGTAAAAGAGATTATAAAGTAGATTGAAATGATGTCGATAGTCAGGTTTTTATGAATGAGAAGATCACAATTCTCAATTATATATATAGATCCGAATTATTTGATTATTTTTCTTATCTATCTAACTATATATATATATATATATATATATCATAAAAAAAATGTATAAAGAAAATATTAAGATAAATTGATAAAATGTATACCTTCTTCCTCATGAAAACATGGAACAGTGGTTTATTTTCATAATGATCTTGGGGTTGTGGTCCCACTTGAGGCACAGGATCTAAGACCATATAACGTTTTTCTTTGGCAATATTTAAAACATCAGCCAAAACGCAAATTTCAGTTAGTGCATTTCTAAAATAAAATAAGTAATAATTTAAATCGTATCATAGTTATATTATATTGGAAAAGAACTATAAATTAAATTTATTTTTTTTGAAATCATAAATGAAAAATATTAATTACCGAAGTTTGCCTCTCACAGAATCCCATGGCCAAACCGTAGAAGGATAGTTAAGAGAATCCTTGGATGATGATTCATCGTCACTTTTATCTGACTCCCCATTTATTTCTTTTTTTATTTGTAAATCGTCATTACCATTTTTAGGTCTAGAAAAATCAATCTTTTTGGCTAGTTTAGCCAAATTTTCTGACATTGAAAGTGAACTAAAATTTAAAAATTGTTTCAGTAATTTATTTGTTTTTGAAAAAAATTTTTTTTTATAAAATTATTTTACATACTTTTGATAAATTTCTTGGCCATCGTAGGAGATCTCTTGTATTTGATTTTCAACAGGTGCTTCTACCGATATATTGACAGAATATGCCATTTTTAATATTAATTTATTATATAAATTAATTCAAAATGTAATTAAGGTGTATTCAGATATTGGGAAAAAAACATAACCTATAGTGAGAAAAATTTTTGTTTATTTGAATGCAGTATAGATCTGACATTATGTATAAATCAAAAATTAGAGATGAGATTCAATTTAATTTAATAAAAATAAATTATTCAATTATTAAATATATATATATATAATAATGATGAATAACTATTAAAATAATTTAAATTTGGTAAATACATTAAGAAAACATTTTATAAAAAATAATGATGTTATCGACTATCTAATCTAAAAAAAGTTGGTATCAAACATGAAAATAATGCGCATGCGCAGCACCGCTTCTTTTAAAATTGCATAAGAATTAAATTAGTTATTTTTTTTATTTGATTTATATAAAAAAATATTAAATTCAATTTCAAAAACAAAAAAAAAAAATATTATAAAATTATTTTTAATTAATCGTTTAATTTATTTTAAAATATCTATAAATTAAAGAAATATCTGACATTATGTATGAAATATAAAAATATATGTGAAAGAATTGCTTTATTTATTATTGAAGTTTAATAATATAAATATAATTTTAAATTGGCAAATCTTGAAATAATTAATAAATAAAGGTGTTTTCTACTACCTAAACTAAAAAAGTTAATCTCTACTTGATATATTAGATATCACCGCTTCTCTTAACATTGTACGAGAATTGAATTAAATAATTTTTTTATTTGAACTATATAAAAAACATTTGCTTCAATTAAAAGAAAACATTTATTAAAAATTTTTTTTAATTAGTAATTTTACAATAAAGTTCTCAAATGGCTTAACACATAAAGAATGTAGCACATTCTATAGTCAAGTTCACTAACTATTAAGATATTTAGAAGAAAAAGTTAATCCATTTAAAATGCAAAATATAATAAATATGATTTAAATATTTTACTTCATAAAATTTAGAGATCAATTTTAAATGTATGGTAATTATATAAACCAGTCATCCAGTCATGGATTTGGATAAAACTTTACTAGTGGGTTCCTTTTGTAATTCCAAATAAACTTTTCTTAAGAAATTTTTGCAGGTCGCTTCTAGTTACGAGATAGTAATTATTAGTAAATGACAATATAAATGTGATTAAATTAAATTCAAAATGCTTTTCTCGCGTAAAAATTAAAATAAGAATTTTTATAAAGTTACTTATTTACAATTATAGGAGAGAAAAATGAAAGAATCATAGACACATATTTTCAGGGCCGCCCTACCCACAGGGCTAATTGGGCTATAGCCCTAGGGCGCAAGCCTTCTGGGGGCGGCATTTTTTATTAGTTTATATATTTTTACTAACCATTCTGTGTAATTTCTTATGAAAAGGGGCGTAAAATTTTAGGAGCCCACGGGCGCCGAAAATCTTAGGACGGCCCTGCATATTTTGTATAAATAAATTAACAAATGGATAATAATATGATAGGATTCTTAAATGTAATAGATAATTAGTAATAATGTATTTATTAAAAGAGAAAATAAAATAGTATATAAATATATATACTAAGTTAAATAAACAAGATTTTTATTGATTTAAACTACAATTTGTGCTATAAAGTATATAAGCTATATTCAAAGTAAATGTTGTTTTCATTATTAAGCCTATTTTTCAAACATTATGTTTTAATAAATGTGTTTTTAAATTTGCTTTCAGATTAAATTTCTTTTTACAATAATTACATTCAAAAGGTTTTTTTCCTGAATGAATTAATAAATGTTTTTTCAAACTTGATTTATGATTAAATTTCTTTTCACAATAATTACATTCAAAAGATTGTTCTCCTGTATGAATTAGTAAATGTGATTTTAATGATGATTTCTGAAAAAATTTCATTTCACAATAATTACATTCAAAGGGATTTTCTCCTGTATGAATTAAAAAATGTCTATTTAAATTTGCTTTCAGATTAAATTTCTTTTTACAATAATTACATTCAAAAGGATTTTCTCCTGTATGAATTAATAAATGTTTTTTTAAAGTTGAATTCTGATTAAATTTCTTTTCACAATAATTACATTCAAAAGGTTTTTCTCCTGTATGAATTAATAAATGTGTATTTAAAGCTGAATTCTGATTAAATTTCTTTTGACAATAATTACATTCAAAAGGTTTTTCTCCTGTATGAATTAGTAAATGTGTTTTTAAATGTGATTTATGATTAAATTTCTTTTGACAATAATTACATTCAAAAGGTTTTTCTCCTGTATGAATTAGTAAATGTGTTTTTAAATGTGATTTATGATTAAATTTCTTTTCACAATAATTACATTCAAAAGGTTTTTCTCCGGTATGAATTAATATATGTGATTTTAAATTTGATTTCTTATTAAATTTCTTTTGACAATAATTACATTCAAAAGGTTTTTCTCCTGTATGAATTAGTAAATGTGTTTTTAAATGTGATTTATTATTAAATTTCTTTTCACAATAATTACATTCAAAAGGTTTTTCTCCGGTATGAATTAATATATGTGATTTTAAATTTGATTTCTTATTAAATTTCTTTTCACAATAATTACATTCAAAAGGTTTTTCTCCTGAATGAGTTAATAAATGTTTTTTTAAATTTGAATTCCTATTAAATTTCTTTTCACAATAATTACGCCTGCCATCTGTCTGGTTTGAATCAGTTTCTTCTTCAAATTTTTCGTCTAAATATTTCTCCGTATCCTTTTCGATTTTTACATCTTTTTTGAAAATTGAAAATATTTTATTATGCAAACATTTTTTTAAATGTTTCGATAAAAATTCTTCACTTATAAAATTGGTATGACAATATACACAAGAATATAAAGGACCTAAAAAAAAAGAATTGTTTAGTTATTTTAAATCATTATATATTTTTATATATCTAATTATTTTATAATTCTATTTAAGGGGTAATATCATTACAAATAATATATAATTAAAAAAAATAATTTTAGTGACAATTAACATTACTTTAGATGAAAAAAACATAAAAATAAAAACTAACCTATATATATTGGATATTTTCTGTCTTCTTGTGAATAAAGAACCATTTTTAATTGATTAATGTATTATCAATTATAAAATATATACTAGGTAACAAGTAATATAAACGTTTTAAATTTTGATTTTGATTTACAATTAAAATAACAACCAGGGGAGTAACTGGGAATCACCCATCCACCCATCTCACTCATCTCACCGCAGCTCACTCTTATCCACTCTTATCGCCCCTCTGAATCCTTGTTTAGTTTTTGGGTGATGGTTAAGAGATGCCGCTGCAGGCACCCAATTTTTAACTCTGAAGGCGCTCAAGAGATTGCAATGCTGCAGAAAAACCAAAATTTGAAAAATGATTTCCTTGGTCTTGTAAAATCATCCCCCAGTTGTGTGTCATTGTCATCCCCTCTGATCCCCTCGCACAGACTACCTCTTGAATAAAAATTCGAGATCCGAAGGCAGCATTGCAAACATGCCTAAAGTAAGTAAAATTTTATTATATAAATTATTTTATATTAATATTAAATATATTAATATATATTTTACTTATTTATTGCCATTTTGGTACAAATTTACAGGTTTTTTTTTACATATTTTACATATTTGCCATATTAAATATTATTATTTCTATTTACATTAATAATCAGTATTACTAAATTATGTATATATAAAATAAAATATTTTAATATATTATTATATGTTAAATTATATTAAATTAATTTTTAATATATTTATATAATTGAAAATTAATTTCTGAAATATATATATATTAAATTATATACTATATATAATATATATTATAATAAATTAATTTTTAAATACATGCATATATAAATATATAAATATGGAAAAATTTATTTTTTTATATTTTCGACCAAAAGACAATTTTCGAATTATATTCTATTCATTGTCATTGAAAATGAAAGACTTGCTTTCTATTTTAACTATTCTTCTATTTCCTCAAGTACGTGATCCAAGACAATAAGGCTAAGTTTCAATCAGTTTCAATTATTCAACAGACCATATTTATAACCTGTCGATCAACCCATGTACTTAAAATTCGATATTCCAAACATATATATTAAACTTATTTGTTATCATTTCTCAGATGGATTAATCATGAAAAGAGCGATTTTACAACAAGCGAGAAGAAAAAGTTAAACCGTGGAGTGATACCTCAGAAAGTACCCCAAGATGGTATGTTTTGTGTATTTAATAATAAAACTATTTTCAAAGGTGTAAATTTATACGTCTCACAAGAGAAAAATATAATACAATATATGTGATAAAAACAAAATGTAAATAAGATATGTTTAATAGTGAGATCACCACATAATTTGTAAATATAATTTTATAATTTTTATTAATTTTTCAATATAAATAAAATACTATTTACCTTATTATAATTATATATATATTATATTATATTATATAAAATTTTCAAATGTATAATAATTTAATATTTTTGCAGATTCCAGGTTGTGCTTATGCAAAATGAAAAACAAATGCTCTTCCTAGAGACGAATGGGGTTTCATGTTCTCTTTTTCCACCAATGATAATCTACGCGAAAAGTGGATTAATCAAATAGGCCGTGTGGATTTGCTAGGAAGCTCATTGGGCAAAATAAAGTATTACCGTGTGTGCAGCCCTTATTTTGATGACCGCGATTTTATGACAAAGAAGAAAAGAAAATTAATCCGTGGAAGGATACCCCGGAGTGTCCATGAAGATGAAGATAAACAAGATCTAAAACACCATTTTACAAAATTGTGTAACAGAATATTATCCAGGAAGGATACAGTTTCAAAAGAAATAATCACGACTTTCTTAAATAAAATATGCTGAAAATTAATTATAAAAATTTTTGATTGATTTATTATTAATTTATAATTTTGTTATTAGATTATGGTTTATTTTATTACTATCATACAATAAAAATATGTTAAAAAGATTGTGTTGTTATTGTTAATATTTATTATAATAATTTATTTTAATTTTTATCCTTCTTTAAATAAATATATTAAATATAAAACATTACTCTTTTTATCTATATGTGTAAATTCCCTAGCTGCAATTTAAAAATTCTAAATATCCCAGTTAAATGAAACATTATTTATTTGGAGATAAAATCAACGTTTCAGCATAAATATGAAAAAATAAAAATATTTTGATGAAATGTCAGTTTTACCTCTAAATAAATAATTTTTCATTTAACTGGAATTTTCACAATGTTTTTCATTCCAATTATTCCTTCAAAAAAAAAAAATTAAATTTAAAAAACCCACTTAGCCCCCCCAAACAGCTTTTTCATCAAGTAGTTACTAGGGGGGTCAATAGATGGCGCCAAATTCTAAATAAAAATAAATTCAAAAAACCAACCAAGTCCCCCACCCACTTTTCCATCAATTAGTTCAGCTGGGTCACGCTAGATGGCGCCAAATAAGGTTTCAGGACCTGTCCAGTCTTGTTTATGGTCTGTGATACATAGCAACCAGATGGGTGACACGCAAATTTGACTTCCGGAAACCTCATGAGTTTTTACTTTTATCATTGTTAGATGGCCTTGCTGTCGACAAATTACATTTTTACCGACCGTTGATAGGAAGGGTTAGCAGGGAGGTAGGGAGGGAAGCTTTGGAATAAAAGTTGTCGCTTATCTGACGTCGCAGCCGCCATATTGTGAGGAGCAAAACATATTTTCCATTGATCTTAATGTTAATATATCATGAAATTTCGGACCTTTTTTGTGGAAAATTATGTGAGCAAAAATTTTCTCATGAAGAAAAAACTCTTTAAATTTTATTTTATTTCAACTGCAAGTCCTTTTGATATGCATATATGTATAAAAAAATTAAATGTTGCGGCAATCATTCTCTTCCTAAGTAGTCAATTAAAAAAAGAAATTATCATTAGTTTAATGAAAAAATGATTACAAAAAATAAAATATAAACAAAAAATATATTTATTAATGTTTATATGGATGAATTGCTTCATATTCAACTTAAAACTTTGGGTGCTTTTAGTTTTCATGTGATTTCTATGCAATTAACTTCCTTTATAGAGCTATAATTCATATATATATATACCACACTAAAACGCTTAATTAAAAAGTAACAGTATTTCTTCTAATATAATCAACCATTTTGGATTTGATTGATAATATGTAAATTTAATAAAAATTCTTTTAAATTTTGATACATACTTTCATATAAGTATATTTTACATTGAAAAATAATAAAAGATTAATTTCTTAGCTCTTAATCTAATAATTTTATTGGTTAATAAAAAAAAATTGTCAGTTTAAGTGTTTAATAAAATCTTTATTACAAAAATTTGACTTGATTTTTAATATAAATAAATAAAACTAAATGCGCCCAACGTTGTTCGTTGAATATGAAGCAATTCATCCATAAATTTTGTCAGATTTAGAAAAAATTATTTTATTCTTTTTACTCCATTGGAAAAACGTTATTTTATAAAAATTTTTTATATTTATATTATTTACATATCTCCACGAATCATGCATTTTGTTAATAGAAAAAAGTATTTTTAAAAACAAAATAAAAGCTATTAATATTAATATAAGAGTATTTCATTAAATATACAAAACTTGAAAAATAATTGTTTTTATATCTTATAATTTATTAAATATAGAAGTTTGAAATAAATTAGATAAGGTTATATTACTAGTAAATATATTCTAGAATTGATTAATTGATTTAATAAAATTAAAATTTAACTAACAGATGCAATTTTGTATAAAAAGTTTGTTTTGGAAAAAAGTAATTTGTATTAATGGGGGGGGGGGTTTGTCGTAAGAGAGGGGTAAAATGGATTGTTTAGATAATATTCTTTATATATAATAGAATAGAAGATTATAAATTTTGTAAACAGCGAAATATGAATTTATTGGTTGTAATGTTTAATTGTTGTTAGATATGGAAGATATTGGAAAATAAGCGGAGTGTCTCCACTCGATTCTTTCGCAAATTTTGAATTGGATTCAATAACATAATATATTATATTTAAATTAAATTTAATTAATTTTAAATTATAAATTAAAATTAATAAAAAATATTTATTAAACCAGCGTATGTTGGGCTCTTTGTTGATGGCACCACGTCACGTGTTGCAGTGTTAAAAAATTAATTCTGGTACTTACAGCTATTCATTCAAGCTGAAATTCTATATATGTCAGTTTTATACAATTTTTAATCATGTGAAAAACTATCAAACATTTATTTTTCTTTTTACGGTCAGTTTAGGGGAAAAAATGAAAACGTGGTAAGTATTGACCCTCTTCTGGACGAGTTACATTTCACAAAAGTTGATAGAAAACTAGGAATTTTGAATAATTATTTGAAATTCTTTTCACTTTATTATTATTTCAAGAAGGCACCACAGGGTGAGAGGTTAGCGTAGCTGGCTCACTTTCTTGTGGACCCCGTGGACTCATTGATATAATTGACTTGATAGGCGTTGTCCTTGCGTACAAAAGTCAGAGGTTTTTATTTATGTTTATTGAATAATTTAAAATAATCCAAATTCAATTTTCTTTTCATTAAAGGGATGTCAAAATATTTCTTCAATCAGGTAATAATTAAGATAAGATTGTTAATAGCCTGGGCGGAGGGCGTGTCACCTGGTCCCTTTCGTTTTTGATTGGGTCCCCACCGGGGTTTTAGTGGACCCCACTTCTTGATTGACACGCCTTAATAAGGGACAACTTTACCTTGTTTATATATATAAACAATATATATATATATTACTTTTATGTTCAAACATCATTAAGTTGCTTATAAATAAATACTAAAAGGATTATCTATGTTTTTAATCAAGCCCTGAATTCATTTGTTCATTCTATGCTGATTATTTTCAATATGTATGAAAAAAAACAAATAAACTGGTGTGTGATGTGTGTATGTGTGTTTGTGTGTGTGTGAGAGAGAGAGGGAGATACTAACTTTACTTTCATTTAAGATTTAAGCCATCCAATCCAGTGGTGTATTTGGAGGGGAATGCGGGGGAACGACGTTCCCTTACCTTTTTTCAGAACCGGAACACGTTCCAGTACTTTTTCATGTCCCGACAATTCCCACTTAAATCTACAGTTAGAATTTCTTTTTTTGTGTTCGTTAATATTTTGTATAGTAAGAATACGAAAAAATAAAAACTTATATGGAAAACAATAGTTTGCTGAAAATAGGACTTTTTTTGCTTCCACTATGCGTTCCCTTACTTCATATTTTACCAATACATCACTGATCCAATCATAAACAATTTAACAAAATTACTTCAAATAATAATATTTAATCATTTTAGTTTTAATGGTATAATTAATTTTAATAATAATAATCTGACAATTTTTTTCATAATTCAAAAATTAAAAATTATAGATGTCTGGTATATTTTGTTTTTAAGGAGTGAGGAGCGTAGGGGGAGGGGGACAGATGTCAGGTATCTAAAACCAACTAATGTTAAAATAAAGAAAATTAAGTCTTCTTAAGTTGATTAGAATAATAAACGTCATAGGTATGTATTTCCATGAATTTATTAATTAATGAAATATAAATTATATGTAGAGTGGCAGGCAGTAAAAAAATTAAATAAACAATATTAGAAACCTTTAGAAAATATGGAATATTCATTGTGAGATTATATAAATATGTAAATTTAAATAGCGCTCATCTATATTTATGTATATAAAGAAGATTCTTTCAAATTCTAATTTTTTTCATAATTATTATTAATTATTAATTGCTTGGTAAAAAATAATTTAAAAAAAAAATAAATAAAAAAAAAAAACCTAAAAAATAAATTAAATTAAAGGGAGGATTTGTTTACAAAATTATATATACATCAACGGGAAAAATCACTTTTTCGACTCCGAGTGAGTTGAAACGTGGAGATTTGTCAAAATCCGAAATATCGATAGTCTCAATCGGGATTCCAATACCTTTACTCTCAAAAGCTACAAAATTTTGTAGATTGAAAAGTAAATATAATCGCAAATTATAGAAAAGAATTTAAAAGTTTTTATTTTCAAATGGTCAAAAATTATAATTTTTTAAAAAATTTGAGGGTAAATATAAAAAAACAATCTAAATTTAACACAAAATTTAATTAATTTCTTTTGACCCTTACATATTCAATATTTTTTATTTTCATCATATAAACTAACACACATACAATTAATAGATTGATAAATTGAAACTTATTCATGAATTTATTTATCAATTTTTCTTGAATCCGAGTATATTGTTACTCCTTTGATATTTTATTGCTAATCAAAGGCCAGTAAGAAAAGAAATTACACCAAAAATTGAAGGGATATTTTCTTTGCCGATTGAAAAGTAAAAAAAAACAACTTATTTTTACTTCTAAATACATAACAAACAATTTTCATATGAAATTAATCAAATAAATTTAATAAAAAGTTCCTTTCATTGTGATGTTTAATAAATTTATTAAATATTTATATAAATTTATTATATAGATAAAAAAATATTAAATCAAACAAGGAATATTTTAATTTGTCGAAATTTAAATAAAAACAAAAATGTAAATTGATAAATTTTGATTTAGCGAGGATCACTTTTTATATTTTATATTTTATATTTATACTTTTTATATTCTAATAATTTTGTAGGGGGATTATAATATTCATATTTTTATTGTAGGAACGGGTAAGTGAATGGTAGTTAACATCAGTTGAACAGCTCGGGGCTGTATTTAAGTTTTTGAAAAAAGAAATTGATTTTTGCTTTATTCAAAACTACAAATATTGGGATTTTATTACATAGTACCTGGTTGACCAAGCCGCCTCGGTCATTAAAATAATATTCCTTATTATCGGGTTTGGCTGTCAATATTAATAACTGGTTCACCGAGCCACCGTTCAAATAATTTAAAAGAACATAAAATAGTAATAAAACATATACATCTTAAACGTATGTATTAATGAAAGACAGAAAAGTATGGCCTGTTGATATAACATAATATATATTTCGTAATTTGATTTAATATAATATATTTTGTATTTACGGAAGCGCTGTCTGACGTAGTTGATAGCGTCATTTAAATTTTCTATTTTAAATTAAGAAAAAACTAATAGAGGTTATGAAACAATTTCAAAGAATTTAATGTATGTATTAATGCAATCAAAAACAGATATGGATATAACATAAATATTTTTAATTTTATTTCATTTATAATATATTTTGTATATATGGCCGGGGTAGTTGCTGACGTCATATAAATTTAAATTAAGAATCCCGAGGCTGAAACCAATACAGATCGATTTTTCTTTATAAATATTATCTATAGTGTGAATTTCAAAAAAATCCTTCGAGCGGTTTAATATTTCAAAAATTTAAATATTTGCTAGTTTAATAAGATAAGATAATGAAAGTAGAATAGAAGCTATGCATAATAATCAGTCTAATTAATTGATTAGTATCCCTGGATTGAATGGTAATATTCATAAAACAATACTTAAATCGTAAAAAATATATTTTGGAAGTGAGTGTCGGCTCTAATTTAAGTGTCAACCAGGTCCTAATTAGAAATATTAGTTAGGTAGTTGATTAATATTCAACTGATTAATTTTTCAATCCTTTAATCAAATTAAAAAAAAATACTAAGATATCTAAAATATGCTTGAATGAAAATGATTTTTAATGAATTCTTTTGTAAAATTTATCTTTTGGATTTATCTTTTGTTCCCGGCTCAATAGAATAATTGTACTCTATAATATTTCCTTTCTGATAATATATAATAGATATTTTTTTTTTATCGAGGGTGAGTCAAAAATGACTGATAGGAAGCCTTGGAGAGAAATTTTAAGAATGGCAAGCAAATTTTTTTTGTAAAATTTAGTAAAGAAAGATGTAAAATAGAAACAATTGACTTTGAAATTATGAAACATAAATTATTGAATACAGAATAGAATGAAAAATACAAAAATACAAAATACAAAAATATAAAATATTCGGTATGCTACAATCAATTTAATAATTAAAGATTCTATTCATAATCTTAAATCACCGTGATTAACTATTTGCAATTTCGAAACAATTTATTTGATTCTTATAAAATTTATTTTTCAACATAATCCCCCCCACAGTTATGCACTTGTCCCATCTTTCTTGCAGCTTCCTATTTCCCTTTACGAAAACTTCTTTCTTGATCCTTGACTTGATCTTTGCTAGCAAATCTTTTTCCACGTAAAGCGTCTTGGAGTGGTCCAAACAGGTAAATATCAGATGGTGCAAGGTCGGGAGTGTAGGCAGGATGAGGTAAAACCTCCCAACCCAATTTTTAAAGCTTATTAGTCAGCTTTAATTTCCTCCAACTCTCATTCTCCTCCTACTCACTCGCGTTCCTCCCTACATTGTATTAATTAACTAAAATGCATAAATTTAGCATTAAAGCAATCTAAACAAGTTAAAAAATGTTTGTGTACAATAAAGTCCACCTTACCTCATTCTATTCTGCTTACCCTCTATTAATATAATATTATATTAAATTTAAAATTAAATATTTATAATTCTCCTGCTGATAATTTTAACAATTTTTACTATCTCGCCAGAGATAGTATTGCGATCATGAAAATTTTCGATGTTGAGATTTTGATGTTTTTATACGTTTTGAAGGTTCCTGAATCATTTTCACTAAGGTTGAGAAAAATGTCTGTGTGTGTGTGTGTGTGTGTATGTGTATGTGTGTGTGTATGTATGTAGACAAGATTACGCAAAAACGGTTTGAGCTAGAATGATGAAATTTGGTACATGGACATTATTCAAAATTCATAGTTTTCTATCAACTTTTGAGAAATGTAGCTCAACCGGAAGAGGGTCATTACCTACAACGTTTTGATTTTTTTTCCTCTAAAGTGACCGTAAAAATAAAAATATATGTTTGATAATTTTTCACATGATTAATAATTGTATAAAACTGCTATATATAGAATTTCAGCTTGATTGAATTGCTGAAAGTACCAGAATTAATTTTTTAACACTGCAAATCTCACGCGCCAACACGTGCCATGGTGCCATCAATAAAAAGCCAAACATGCGCTGGTTTAATATTTATTATTTATAATTTATAATTAATTAAATTTAATTTAAATATAATATATTATGTTATTTAATCCAATTCAAATTGCGAGATAGTCGAGTGGAGACACTCCAGCTAATTTTTTTATTAGTATACCTTTATTTATTTATTTTTCATAATAAAAGAAATAATTTTCTTTTTAATAATTAGATCATTTAATTTGAAATGTTATATTTAAGGAGATAGATTGAAAATTAAATTATTTTTTTTAAGACTTATCCACAAAATCTACACTTTTTCTTAGCTAGAAAAAAAGTATTGTGAACTTTAAAAAAAAACAGGGCACAAATCGGATTACCGTTTGGAACATGTAACAAAAAAAAAATGAATTCTATTCACAATCGTTTATTTTGTGAAGCAATCGCAAGTAAACCTTTCAACGGAAATCCAATTAACAGGAAGTTGGCCAGAGTGGATTCCACTTTTCAAGAAATATTCGCCTCAATATACTTTGATAACAGGTATAAAAATAATAATGATAATAATAATAAAATATTTTGAATTGAGAATAAAGAATTCATTTGAAAATATTTTTTTATATGTTCCTATTGTGCAGGTTTGTGCCATTCGAGTGGAACCACTCGCTCTTCTTCTGATCTGTAATGTAAGGTGACAACCACAGACGATCACTGTAAAAACTCCCAAATCCTGTCATAAAATATTAACATTTAAATATACTACGTGATTCCAATTTCTATACTATAAAGATCTCAATAAAAATCTTATCTGAAATATAAAATTTTAAAATAATAATGTTTTATTGACTAATTTACTAATTATTCACTAATTTTCGGTTTTTATAAGATCGGTTTGGATTTAGGAAAACGATTTAATTAATTAATTTTTTAAACTTATTATTAAAATTCCTATTTTCAATTAAGAATAAACAAACAAAGATGATTTTTCCCGAGGCTGAAACCAATACAGATCGATTTTTCTTTATAAATATTATCTATGGTGTGAATTTCAAAAATTAATTAATATTTCAAAAATACAAATATATATATATATATATACAATTTTTGCTAGTATAATAAGATAAGATACATATATATATAATATTTTTGATATTTTTCTTAGGAATCTCAATAATAATAATATTAACAATAAATAATTCCATTTTTTAAATGTTTTTCATGAAACCATGAGATAAGTTTATTTGTTGTTAAAAAATTTTTGATACATCGCACCTTGGAAGAGGGGGGGATTGAATAAATCAGGGGGTGGGCCTGTGATAATTGCTGTTGGCATATGTTATGAGGCTGAAACCAATACAGATCGATTTTTCTTTATAAATATTATCTATGGTGTGAATTTCAAAAATTAATTAATATTTCAAAAATACAAATATATATATATATACAATTTTTGCTAGTATAATAAGATAAGATACATATATATATATAATATTTTTGATATTTTTCTTAGGAATCTCAATAATAATAATATTAACAATAAATAATTCCATTTTTTAAATGTTTTTCATGAAACCATGAGATAAGTTTGTTTGTTGTTAAAATTTTTTTGATAAATCGCACCTTGGAAGAGGGGGGGGGGTTTGAATAAATCAGGGGGTGGCCCTGTGATGATTGCTGTTGGCATATGTTTTCACGATTTGGTGAATGTTTCAATTTGTGAACAAGATTCATGCCCGCATGTGTTAATTAAATCGTACTGTTTGGTGGTTGGTGAGGGGTGTCCTGTATGCTTTCTGAAGGGAGGGTAAATGGCCTTACAGATTTTGCCCTTGGCGTTTGCACAACAGACATCAAGTGGCAGCTGCTTCCTTTATGAAACTCGCTACAAGGCAATCAATATCCCGGCTCTGACAAGCGAACAATGATATTATTGTGCCAAACCAGCAAAGCAACAAACCGTAATAATAACAACTCATTTAAATCAAACATCCCCTATTGAAGGGTTAACTGGATAAGTGGAGGCCCTGCAGACCAAGCTGCTTGCCAAGTCAACACTTGAATGATAACATGTCATCGGCCATCGCTGAATCTACAAACCTAAATAAAAATAAATTAGAAAAAGCATGGGAGCAACACAGAAGAGATGTTGCCTATTATGCCCGGCCATAGAAATAAAATAAATCCCCTTGAAAGGCAAAGAACCAATCAACCTTCGAAGGACAAATAAAAATAAATAAATATCCATTCAATCTTTGGTGTATTTTTTTTTCTTGCCCTGCCTTTGATTAACAATAAAATATATAAGGAACAATACTTTCAAGAAAAATAGTTAAATAAATTCATGAATATGTTTCATTTTATCTGTCTATTAATTGTTTGTGTGTTAGTTTATATGATAAATATAAAAAATAAATTTAAATTTATTTAAGATATTATAATCCCGATTGACTATCGATCTGCAGTTTTTGACAAATCTCCACGTTTCAACTCAATCTGGTTGTGTGTGTCTTCGAAGGACAAATAAAAATAAATAAATATCCATTCAATCTTTGGTGTATTTTTTTTTTCTTGCCCTGCCTTTGATTAACAATAAAATATATAAAAGAAGGAAAAATACTTTCAAGAAAAATAGTTAAATAAATTCATGAATATGTTTCATTTTATCTGTCTATTAATTGTTTGTGTGTTAGTTTATATGATAAATATAAAAAATATTGTCTATGTAAGGGTCAGAAAAAATTAATTAAATTTTGTGTTAATTATATTTAGATTTATTTAAGATATTGTAATCCCAATTGACTAACGATCTGCAGTTTTTGACAAATCTCCACGTTTCAACTCAATCCGATTGTATGTGTGTGGCACAAATTTTGTAAACAAAAAATTCCGGTCATACTGTAAAACTGATCATAATTAAATTCTATATAGAAGATTCTATTGATATCATCAAAACCTGGCAAACATATTCATATTTCCAAATTATAACAAATATAAAAAATTTTATATTTAAGAATAAATAGTAATAAATAAGGTAAATAGTATTAAAATAGTAAAATAGTCATATTTCCTAAAATATCAAAAATATTTTAAAAAATTATTTGAAACAATTTATAGAGAATTAAATCATAGACATTTCACATCTTACAAGAAATTTAGTCAGAATTTACATAACAAAGAAAAATAAGACTCGTTTTAATAAAATAAGATAATATTTTTTATATAATATATTATAATGTACAAAACAATAAAATTCGATATAATTAAATTTTTCTGTAATAAATTTTTTTTATTTAAAAAAAATTCATATTAATAATTTAAAATTTATTAGAAAAGAAAAATTTTAAAAATATATAAAAAATATAATTTTTTTTTTTGAATTGGAATTTAAAAATTAAGAGTTGAAATTAACTTTTTGAAAAATAAAATTAAATTAAATTCTCGAAGGGATTGGAATTTTCAAAAATTAAAAAATTATTGCTTATTATTTGTATCTAGATTATAGCAAACTATAGAAAATGAATAATTTAATTATTTTTATGGGAAATTTTAATAAATCGAAATTTTTAAAATAAACCGATTTAGAGGTGAGTTAGATCAAAATGAATGAAATTTGTTTTCCCCATGGAGATACACCCCCAAATAGAAATATCAATTAAACAATTACCAATCATAAATAATAGGGGTTGATTGTGATAAATCTTTTGTAAAAAAGATCGATTTATCTCCTTTACATTTAAATCATCATAAATTCATTTTTTACTATCTCGCCAGAGATAGTATTGCGATCACGAAAATTTTCGATGTTGAGATTTTGATGTTTTTATACGTTTTGAAGGTTCCTGAATCATTTTCACTAAGGTTGAGAAAAATGTCTGTGTGTGTGTATGTGTGTATGTATGTAGGCAAGATTACGCAAAAACGGTTTGAGCTAGAATGATGCAATTTGGTACATGAGCATTATTCAAAATTCATAGTTTTCTATCAACTTTTGAGAAATGTAGCTCAACCGGAAGAGGGTCATTACCTACAACGTTTTGATTTTTTTTCCTCTAAAGTGACCGTAAAAATAAAGATATATGTTTGATAATTTTTCACATGATTAATAATTGTATAAAACTGCTATATATAGAATTTCAGCTTGATTGAATCGCTGAAAGTACCAGAATTAATTTTTTAACACTGCAAATCTCACGCGCCAACACGTGCCATGGTGCCATCAATAAAAAACCAAACATGCGCTGGTTTAATATTTATTATTTATAATTTATAATTAATTAAATTTAATTTAAATATAATATATTATGTTATTTAATCCAATTAAAATTGCGAGATAGTCGAGTGGAGACACTCCAGCTTATTTTTAATCAATTTCAACCAAATCTTATTTCTAAGCATCGAATAAATTTTTCAATTTAATTTCAAAAAGTTAACTGGCGGGCCGCACAATTTTTCACGGTGGGCCGCATGCGGCCCGAGGGCCGCGGATTGGCCAGGCCCGGTTTATCCCCACTAAAATCTTTCTTTTTGATAAACGATGAATTTGTCCAAATTTTCAATTGGATGACATGAACGATTCGGGCATAAGATTTCACTCTTCTATCATATTCAAACTCACCACCCCCATTCTCCCCCTCCCCTCATCCGCCGATGTCGAGCATTTGGCGCTTGCTATTTAATTCCTAGGATCTGTTTTCCATTCTCCTTTTAATAACTCATTCAATGATTAGGAGCAAACAAGCAAGCAAGCACATGGTTTGTATTTTCCTCGTTGAAGACAATCGTGCTCCCCTCGGATTCTCTAAACAAGACTCGAATGAAGAGAACGGAAATACGCCAACACTCCGAATAAGCTGCCCGTGAAAGAAGCTGGAACGTGCTGCTTTGTCCAGGGAGGTGGCTGCCATCAACACATTCAGACCTGAGACAATGCCTGTTGCTTAACAAGTCCTTAGAGCCCCACTGAAACCTAAGAACTGTGAGCATCCCCAATCTAGCAATTAAATTCCATCCAATTGACAAAGAACTTCCCAAATCTTGTTTTCTCATTAGCGGGATTTGGAATGATGAGAGGGTGGGGGGAGGGGAAGAGGGGGGGGGGGAGGGATCAAACGTCTCCAACGAATTCATGGCTGATGATCGTTTCGCTCGACCTGTAATTAGCAGGACTTGATTAACACCTGAACGATGGATGACGAGTATCATTCGTTTCTTTTGCTTTTGTATTTCTATTTTAGATCTTGCCGAACATTCTACTGTAAGAAACAATTCATCCAATTAATAAATATTCGACACAATATAATAAAATCAAGTTGATAATTAAATAATAAATAAATAGATAAATAAATAAATAAAAAATTTTATATTCAAAAAAATAGGAAACAATACATCTAATTAATAAATATTAAATAGAATAAAATAAAATAAAGCTGATAATTAAATAATAAATAAATAAACAAAAATTTGCTATTCAAAAAAAAATAGAAAACAATCATCTAATTAATAAATAATAGATACAAAATAATAAAATAAAGTTGATAAATAAATAAATAAAATTTTTCTATTCAAAAAAATAGGAAACAATTCATCTAATTATTAAATATTGGATAAAAAATAATAAAACAAAGTTGATAAATAAATAAATAAAATTGATAAATAAATCAATAAATCTTAATCAAATTATTAAGAACTATAGGAAAGGACCATGCAAAACCAACCAAAACCCCCCATCATCACGATAAACAAAACAATAATAAATGTAAAATCACATTGCTTTTTGAAATAAATAAATAAATAAATAAATATATATATATATATATAATTATTTTTTACTATCTCGCCAGGGATAGTATTGCGATCACGAAAATTTTTCGATGTCGAGATTTTGATGTATTTATGTTTTGAAGGTTCCTGAATCATTTTCATTAAGGTTGAGAAAAATGACTGTGTTTATGTAGACAAGATTACGCAAAAAAGCTTTGAGCTAAAATCATCAAATTTGGTACATGGGCATTATTCAAAATTTGTAGTTTTTTATCAACTTTTGAGAAATGTAGCTCAACCGGAAGTGGGTCATTACCTATTTTTTTTTTCCTCTAAAGTGACCGTTTAAATAAAGATACATATTTGATAATTTTTCACATGATTAAATATTGTATAAAACTGATATATATAGAATTTCAGCTTGATTGAATCGCTGAAAGTACCGGAATTAATTTTTTAACAGTACAAATCACGCGCCAGCACTTGACGTGGTGCCATCAACAAAGAGCCAAACACGCGCTGGTTTAATAAATATTATTTATTAATTTATATTTTTATAATTAATTAAATTTAATTTAATTTAAATATAATATGTTATTTAATCCAATTCAAATTGCGAGATAGTCGAGACACTCCAGCTTATTTATAAATAACATATTAAATAAAATTAAGATGATTTTGTTAGTTCAGTAGTTATAATTATTTTTTGTCTTATTATTTTATAAATATTTTTTTTTAACTATATCTTTATTTCTTTTATTTTTTTATTTTATTTTATTTTAATTTTTTTTTATTATTTTTTTTTCAAAAAATCAAGTTTAAATTTTCCCCAGTCTAGTATAATTCATCATATTAAATTAAATTATTTAAAATTAAATTAAGTAAAGTGGTAGATGGACGTGAATGGACATAACAAAAGGGGTTCTTAACCACTCAACGTTGAGAGGAGGGTGTGGGTCACCTCACTCGACATTATATCTCACCCATTTTTCTATTTAATATTATTGGGTTTCACGCTCATCTAAACTCGTTTTGAATTTTAAATTTTATTTGAAGCAATCTCTTTTGAATTTCGGTGGTTACCTGAATTTTCCAGGTCATCCAACACTTCACTCAGGTTTTTCTCCATATAATCTAAAATGTGGTTACGGGGTAGTCAGGGGGGGGGAGAGGGTAATTGAAAGCAGGATACACGATTCAATTGTTCAAAAAAAAAAAAAAAAAAAAAAATAGTAATAATAAATATAATTAAAAATTAATTTCTTTTCATTCCTCTTGAATCCTAAAAATAATTGGGTGTACATATTTAAATTATACGTTTTAAATATCATATATAATATCTATTATTTATACATTATATGAATATTCAAATAGGAAATAAAAAAAAAATGTAAATCCCCCATACTTGAAAAGTGGGGATCAACTATTTTGCATTTTAAGGCAATTAGAATTTATTCAAATAAATACTAACCATAAATTATCAAACTACAAAAGAAAAAAGTAAATATATTTAGAGATTAAGATCTTTAATACAATAGCGTATCATATATATATATATATATATATATATATATATATATATATATATATTGATTGATCAAAAAATATATATTTGTAGATAATTATTTACAAACTTAAACATTAACATTAATTAAATTTACACAATCTATACGTAAAAAAATATATATAAATGAAAATCTCAAAAAATAACTTTCTTATAATATAATCATTTAATTTATTATAATATATTCTTTCTATTTTTAATTTTAATACGTTCTAATATTATAAATATTAGGAAGTTATAAATAAATATCAAATAAATTATTTTTAATTTGTATATAAATGGAAACAAACAGTGTTGACAAATTTATAATGCTCATTTATAAATAATATAATTATATATATATATATAATTTATATCAGACTACATAGAATTTCCGTCGTATGTATGTATGTACATATATGATGTCTGTAACATTATGAAGTTACTTACCAATAGAGTTTAAATTTAAATTGCAAACACGGGTTCGACTACTATATATATAATTGTTAATGAAAAAATAATATTAATTAAATTTATATTAATTTTTGTAAAGTTGATATTAGATAAGGCGCCACAGGGTGTGATGGCTAGCGTCGCTGACTTACATTCTCGTGGTCCCTGGTTTAAGTCCCGGTGGGGTCTATGGGACGGAGTCAACCCAGCCTCCGTGATCAACATTGGGAAGCTACTTGATGAAAAGTAGCGCCTCCGATCAAAAAAATCAAGGTAAAGGTTGATAGGACCCGTTCTACTGATCATAGGACACCTCATTGATATAACCGACTTGATAGGCGTTGTCTTGCCTCAAAGGTTTTTTTTTGGTATTAGATATTTATATATAACAATGAATAAGTTACTTTTAATGTAAATATCAGTAACATTTTCAATCATTATTAGATGTTTTAAATTTATTCTTGTTTCTATATACACAAATGATTAGACCATTAAATAAATACATTTAACAAAAAAAATTTTATTATATAATTATTTATATTATAAATTATATATATTATATATATAAATAATAATTCAATAGCTTAATATTAATCTTATGACAATTATTAAAATTGTAATTAATATTATTTTTCCTTAGTATAATTATATATATTATATATATTAATAAATATTTTCTAGAGATAATTAGGTGGAGTAGTTAATTTGGGGTTCACGCTTTTTAGGGGTTGTGCAATATTTTATTAAACTGTAATATATATATAGAATATAGAATTCCAAGATGGTTAAAAAAATTCATGGCCAAAAAATTGACAAAATTTATATTTATATTTATTTATTAAAATTTTTTTATATTGTATATTATAATTAATTTTAAATTATTATAAAATAATAATATTATATAAAAAAGTAATCTCTCTATCTTTTTATATATCCTACGAAAGTAAAGCGCATATCAAGTTGGTTGTGGGATAGAAGTGTTATTTGATCAGTACAACCGGTCCTCTCAACCTTTATCTTGGTTTTCATGATCGGAGGCGGCTACTTTTTATTTCAAGTAGATTCTTAATTTTTATCACGTAAGTTGTATCATACTCGCGCGTATTCCCCTCTTTCTCAATTTTGATCCCAGAGTCTGGATAAACCCCGGGACCATGAGGATGTGAGACTGCTTTTATATCAATTTGTTGATCATTTTTTAATGAAATAAACATTTTTTCGTAAAATTATTAAGTGACAGAATGGCGAGAGTTCAAGTTCACTAGAGAACAAGAAATTATTTAATTATTTAATAATTAATTAATTAATGGTTCAGGAATTGGCGATTCTTAACTCTATATAAATATGCGCAGCATCAGGAGAATCAACTAAAAATTGTGAAAACGTAAAAGTCCAATTTTCTAGTGTCTTAAAATAAGGTTCCCGAGGCCAATCCACCCAATTCAAAAATTAAAACAAGCTGGAGTGTCTCCACTCGATTCTTTCGCAAATTTTGAATTGGATTCAATAACATAATATATTATATTTAAATTAAATTTAATTAATTTTAAATTATAAATTAAAATTAATAAAAAAATATTTATTAAACCAGCGTATGTTTGGCTCTTTGTTGATGGCACCATGTCACGTGTTGCAGTGTTAAAAAATTAATTCTGGTACTTACAGCTATTCATTCAAGCTGAAATTCTATATATGTCAGTTTTATACAATTTTTAATCATGTGAAAAACTATCAAACATATATTTTTCTTTTTACGGTCAGTTTAGGGGAAAAAATGAAAACGTGGTAAGTAATGACCCTCTTCTGGAAGAGCTACATTTCTCAAGTTGATAGAAAACTAGGAATTTTGAATAATTATTTGAAATTCTTTTCACTTTATTATTATTTCGAGAAGACACCACAGGGTGAGAGGTTAGCATACCTGGCTCACTTTCTTGTGGACCCGGATTCATGTCTCGGGGGTGTCAAAGTTAAAAAATTAATTCTGCTACTTTCAGCGATTCAATCAAGCTGAAATTCTATATATAGCAGTTTTATACAATTTTTAATCATGTGAAAAACTATCAAACATATATTTTTCTTTTTACGGTCAATTTAGAGGAAAACAAATCAAAACGTTGTAGGTAATGACCCTCTTCCGATTGAGCTACGTTTCTCAAAAGTTGATAGAAAAATTTTGAATAATGCCCGTGTACCAAATTTCATGATTCTAGCTCAAAACGTTTTTGCGTAATCTTGTGACTTAGACATTTTTCTCAACCTTATTTTTAGAGAAAATAACTCAAGGACCTTGAAAACTTATAAAAACATCAAAATCTCGACATCGAAAAATTTTCGTGATCGCAGTACTATCTCTAGCGAGATAGTAAAAACAGAAAAAAAAAATCTTTTTCTATTTAAATAATTTATTTGGTCATTATAATTTATTTATCAATTATAAATTCAATCAATTATAATATATTGAAAAATTAAAAAAATTATCTAACTATATAAATACATTCAAAGGAAATTTGGAAACAAAAACAAATTCAGAGTGAAAGTCCGTCCAATCTTGTTTATTTTTTTTTGGAATTCCATGTTTAGTGCAGTTTACATCTCCATTTTGTGTGACTTGTTCCAGGTCAAACAATTAGAACTCCAACTTAGAAAACAATTGGTTTGATCCTATTTTAAGAAATATATTTATGGCCTAGCAAGGGTTGAACATGTCTCAGCCCTTTGTTACCCCCTTCTCGCCGATGTATCCACCTTGATTTATCTCTTCAAGGCATTCTTATTTAAAGTTCCAGTGCAAAGAGCAGTTTCAATAGGAATATTTTATTAATTATATTTCACCTCTTTTTTAACGACATCAACTTGGAATGGGGTGCTTGATGAGGGTAACTGCCCCCTTTTTTCAATACAATTTATATGAAACAAGATAAGGTTCTTGTTCACATTTCAAACGATTTATTTTATAGTTAAAAAGTAATTCAGGGGAAATTCTATTATTATTAGCTAATATAATAATAATAATATTAATAATAATAATAATATAAAAAATAAATATTGAAAATATATTATTATTTAATTTAATATAATATTTTAGAAACTCCACTGACTTAAATATTATTTAAATATTAATATATATATATATATTATTATAGTATTATTTTATAATTTTTGGGGCGGATTTCTTCTTTAAAAAATACTTTTATTGGAATGATATAATTAACTTAATTACTTTCTATCTTTTATTGTTTCATTTGATTAACAGTTTGATATTAATAATATAATATTAATATAATATATTAATAATATAATAATAACTAGCTGCTCAGAGCGCCTTCGGCGCTCTTCACACCTAGACGGGGGCTCCGCCCCCTGTACCCCCGAGTGTTACATAGTATTTGGTGGTTGAAAGTAGTAAAAGGTTTTCATCCATTTTGTTTCAATCAGTATATTACATAAAACATTCATTTCTTTTTGTGTTCTTATTTAAAAAATATATTTTAATTTAATCACTATATTAATTATATATTATTATTGTATATGCTATATCTATCTACCTATGTGGCTCAAAGATACTCGAAAGTTCTTAGCCGCAACAACCACATTTCTCCAAGTGTCCCTATCCTGAGCCCTTGTTCCATCTCTCTTACGTCCCTTCCTACGCGTTTTTTTCCAAGCGGACGTTTTACAATCGGTCTTCCCACCAATATCTTTTTCCTCTCCCATTCTAGCCACGTGCCCTGCCTATCGCAGCTTTTTCCCTTTTATAACCCTAACTATTTCTGAAGATGCAGAGAGGCCATGCAATTTCTTGTTATGTTGTCTCCCCCATACCCGGTGACCTCATCTTTCTTTGGCCAATAAATGCAGGGAAGAATCCTATTCTCAAATACTCTGAATCTACTCTCATCTCCAAGGGTCATAGACCATGCCTGCCACCCATATAATGCAACAGGCAAAATAATCTTTTTATATATTCCCTTTGATAATAATTTTCAAGAGATAAGCCTCTTTATTGCAGATAACAGGCGTTTCCCGATTGCAACCCCGATTTAAATTCTTCTCAAATATTATTATCCTTCGTGTTTACATTCAATTTTTCTACATATTCAAATTCTACATTTTGTATCTTAAGATTTTGTATGTTAATACTCTTCCTCTTTGTTACTAAATATTTTTTCTTATCACTATTAATTTCAAACCTCCATTAAATTATCTGTAATTGCAATTGCCGAATCTCCTATTATATTTAAGTCGTCTGGGTAACCTAATATTTTACAATTGATTTCCGCATCTTATTCTTTCTTTACTACCTTCAAGACAAATTTGAAGATTGAAAATTTGAAAAAGTTTATCCGGATCTATTGAGTCATGCGTATGTTTTACTAAAGTCTACAAATAATTAGTGAATAGAAATATTGAATTCGCGGTTTTTTTCCTAATATCTGTCATAATGAAAATATCTTAATTAATGTTGGTCGATTTGGCCTGAACCCGCAATGATATCTCCTAATATTTCCTCCGCCTATGGTTCTTAAGTATTGTATATGTTATAATAGTGAAATAGAGTATAATATTTCTTGATCATTACATTTTGGTATTTTATTTTCATTCCTAGATTATTATTGAATATTTTTAATTATAATGAAACTTGAGAAAATGCAAAAATAGAGACTTGAGACCAGGGCCGCGGCGTGCACGTGTGCAAGGTGGGCGCTGCCCACGGGCGCCTGGTGTAGGGGGCGCCAAACTGACCATTCTTTTTTATTTTATTTTAAGTGTTTTAAAAATGAATCAATATAATTGTGGACGTGAATCCTACGACACGTTTAAATATATTTTCCAAATTTGTTTGTTTTACTGCGTATCTTTCTAACCTTGCCCGTAACTGTAGCTTCGGGTGAACGAAGCTTCTCTAAGTTAAAAATTATAAAAACGAATTTGCGTTCGACATTGTCGCAGGAGCGCTTAACAGATCTTTCTATGATAGCAATAGAAAATGAAATCATGGATAACTTAGAAATATATGATATTATTAAAGGTTTTGTAGCTTCAAAGGCTCGAAGAATCCGAATAGTATAGTTTTGTGATGGAATTTCATATTGTATTATGTTTTCATTTTTGAATTTTTTTTATGTTTATTGTTCTAGAAATTTAACCTTGTTTCTATTGTTAATGAGTTAATTATTTTGTTATTTCCTATTATTATGTAGATAAATTCCTCTGTATTCATAAACACAGTTTTCAAAATTAAATGTTTTATTTGATTTTATTGTTCTATTGATAGAGGGGGCGCTTTTTAAAAATTTGCACACGGGCGCTTTGCACCCACGTCGCGGCCCTGCTTGAGACAATTTATAAAAATTAACGGTATAAAACTATAGATAAATGACCAATATATACATTCATTAATAGTATTAATTTAAATTAATTGATTTATTTGTTTTTTTATTATTAAGTTCATTTATTAATTTTTTTAGATCATAGTTATTTTCCTTAAAAGAAACTTAAATTCTGTGGTGCTAGGGGATTTGAAAATCATTCGTCGCAATATGAAGATTTCGCTTACAGTTTCTGTCATGTCCGACCTCCATCCAAAAGTTATTTTCTGTCAAGTTTTTTGCTTCTCTTAATCATGTGATCTATATATTTAATTTTTTTTGATTCATTATAATAAAATTTAAACAAATAAAAATTTTTACTTTGTTAATTTATATAAATTTCAATATAAACTGATTGTGAGTGATACGCTTAGCCAATACTCTGAATAATTTGTGTACAAAAATATTGAATGTTCTTAGCGAGATTTGATATAATGTTGTACGATTTGTCCTAAATCTGAATTAGAAGAAAATTATAAATTGCCTCCTCTTCCAGCCCAATTCATTTACCAACCCATGTTGCATATGGCATCTAAATTTCTTAAAACTCCGTTTTTTTAATTTAAAATAGAAGGAGAGAAAGAGTTTTAAATTATATTCGAATAGTCTATATATTCTATATATAATAGTATTTTTTTTCTGAATTTAATAGCAAGTTGATTTTAAAAATTTTCCATTCTTAATGCATATGATTGATTACATGTGTTAAAATTTAAAAAAATTCAAATATTCTAATTTTTATATTTATATATACAATTTAATATTATTTTTTATTAATATCATATCAAAAAAAGAGAATTTATTAAAAATTAAAAATAAAAAAAGAAGCCTATTAATAAAAAATTGAATGGTGATTTAAATATTTTATTAAATTAATTAAAATGAGACCTTTTAGAATAAATTATTTAATTGAAATGATATTTAAATATAAGAATTTAAAAAAATATTATATTCTTTGTTTGGCAATTGTTATTTAATTATGTGCAACATGATTCGACTTACACAGAGCATCGTTATTTTTTATTAATATCACATAATAAAATAGAATCTTTTAAACATAATAAATAAAAAAAAACATTTTAATAATATTAAAAAATATACCCAATTTAAAACAACTTTATATCATCATATTTTAATTTTTATATAATATATATATATATTTAGTAATTAATAATAGAGTAATTAAATTAAAATAAAAAACAAAGATAATAAAATTCAGTAAAGATAATATAATTCAGTCATTTTAATTCAGGTTAAATAATATTTTTTTTTATTATTCAATGATAAAATTTATATATTATTATATATATATTATAGAAAAGAAGAAATATTCAATTAAATAAAAAATAATTTAAGATAAAAATATGATCTAATAAATATTTTAATTAAATTGAGAACTTTTAGAATAAATTATTTAATTGAATTGATATTTGTATATTAGAATTTAAAATAAAAAGGGAAATATTATAATAATTCTTCGATTGGGAATCTCTATGATAATTCATTGTTTGAAATGATTCCGCTAGGCCGACAGTGAGCCGCGAGCTGCTCTTGAATGAACAACACGGAGAATTATATAAACTTTAAAAAATTAATTTCTGCGGTTATTGATAAGTTATTAATAAAATTTATAGCCTATGTTACTCTAGAGGTATATAAGAATATTGTGATGTAATTTCAAAGAAATCGGTTCAGCCAATTCTGAGTCTATAAAATAGTAATTTTCCGGACAGACAGACAGACAGACAGACAGACAGACAGACAGACAGACAGACAGACAGACAGACAGACAGACAGACAGACAGACGTGAAAAATTCTAAAGTCACTTTTGGATTCTAGAGGTCATGAAACGCGAAGATATGCAAAAATTTTTAAATTCTGAGCAATGTGCAGACAAAAACCTTTTTTTATATATATAGATAATAATATGAAGGCAGGTCAATAAGTCCGTGACTTTTTGAATTTCCCGTCTCTTAATTGGAATAGCAACACTGCTCCTGTCAGTAGGCAAATATCAGCTTACTCTTGTCGAAATTGGAACTAGCTGAGTTTTTTAGTTTTTGTTTGACATTCATTAATCGCAGACTGCCTAATGATTTGATAAGAAAATGGGAATATATGAATTTCCATGACAATCCATGAAATAGAATTGTTCCCTCATCCGCCCTATTCTCCGGATTTAGCACCGATTGATTATTTCTTGTTTCCAAACATGTAGAAATGACTCGGTGGAAAGAGTTTGGACTACAACGATGAAATCATCTCACAATTAAACATACCTATTTTGATGTCCTCGACAAATTTTATTTTTTAGAAGGGATAAAAAAAATTGGAGAAACGTTGTACGAAATGTATAGAGCTCAAAGGAGACTACGTTGAAAAATATAATAATTTTTTTATCAAAAAACCTGCGTTTCATTCAAAAAGTTACAGACTTACTGACCTTACCTTGTATACCGAGCCGCCGCTTAATACTTAAAAAAAATTATTCTTTAATTACTTAAAATATTGTTTTAAGAAGATTATGGGTTTGTCTGGGAATATTAATAAATACACTGGGTGGGGGGGGGGGGGGGGTCAGACCTCCTCCAAAACGGTTTGAGCTAGAATAATGAAATTTGGTATACGGGTATTATTCAAAATTCATAGTTTTTCGGAAGAGAGTCATTACCTATCACGTTTTCATTTTTTTTTCACCTAAACTGAGCGTAAAAATAAAGATATATGTTTGATAGTTTTTCATAAGATTAAAAATTGTATAAAACTGCTATATATAGAATTTCAACTTGATTGAATCTCTGAAAATACCGGAATTAATTTTTTAAATTTTTTAATACGTTGACTGCCAATCACGCGCCAGCAAGTGATGTGGTGTCATATACAAATAGCCAAACACGCGCTGGTTTAATAAATATTATTTATTAATTTTAATTTATAATTTAATTAATTAAATTTAATTTAAATATAATATAGTATATATTAATTAATCCAATTCAATTTTGCGAGATAGTTGAGTGGAGACACTCCAGATTTTTTTAAAATACCCCATTTGAGTAATTTGAACTTTGGATTCTAGGATGTTAGATTAAAAAGAAAAGAATATTAATATTGGTTTTTTAGGACTAAATTGTCTCCTTGTCGGATTGAAGTCTTGGTGAAGAGAGGTATTTTGCAACTCTTTTTGTTCAACTTAAAAATTTTTTTTGGGATTTCACAAAAAAAGAGGATGCATATTTTCGTCTCTAATTGAGTCATCCATCCACTCATTGGATGATCCAGTGCCAGTGTGACAAAAGCTACCATTGAAATTTACTTTCCTAATAATGCATTTGTAATTAGCCTTACGATACCAATGGAATGGTTGCCCTCTTTAGAAACTGTCCAGACGATGGCTCACCCAAGTCAGTTGACAATCTTTGTTACAATGCTCCCTTCTTTGGGGCTATTATTTATTTATAACAGCGGGTATTAAATAAATTTCAAAAAGTGAGGTTCGTTTGGAAGTCAAGTAGGTCACGACGTGTTATGCAAATGAGAGCGCGCGTCACCGGGACCCTCCGCTCGGATGTCACCATCCTGGATTTCTTTCCTTTACCCGCTCGCATTGCTTTCTTCTCATATCAAAAATTCTGTGGAAAAAAAAATCAAACAGCTGCTTAATAGTTGAAAAGCAAAATCAAGTTGTCTCTTCTTGCGATTAAGAAGACAATCCAACTCCGCAGAGTTGAAAAAAGATTGACACTTCTAAAAAAAAAAAGAGTTAACAAACCCCACCACCACCCCTCGATGAGATTTTAATTAAGAGAATTTCATATTTCATCTCATCGATGGTTACATTCCGAATTTTGCGAACAAAATTGAAATTAATAAAATAAATAAATAAATGTATTCATTGTATAAAAATAAATAAATAAATAAATAAATAAATAAATTTATTTATTATATAAAACATAAATAAATTAATGAAAAAGATCATTTTCTTTCACCCCTAAATTAAATTTTAAAAAAAATATAAAATTTTTTCTCATTGATGGTTAAACTCCAAAAAATAATTTATTTATTGTATAAAAACTAAATAAATAAATAAATTAAAAAGATCATTTTTTTTATCACTAAATGAAATTTTAATTAAAAGAATATAAAATTTCCTCTCATCGATATTTAAACTCCAAAATATATATTTATTTATTGTATAAAAAATAAATATATAAATTAATACGTATCATTATCACAGTGAATGGGAAGAAGATTATTTCTTTACTATGATGAAAGATATGTAAATGTATCTGTTTTATTTGCAATGCAACAGTAAAAAATTACGAACAAGATTATCCACGTGGCACTGCGTTAAGAAAAGCAAAAGTGTAACAACTGAAGGCACAAATAACTGCACAACAAAATAGTTTTTTAAAATACAATACAAATTCGAAGGCAGCTACGATTGCTTCATTCAAAGTTGCTGAAACTTTGATTAAACACAACAAACCGTTTCAAGATGGGGAAATATGGAAAGGGGCATTCATTAAAAAGCTGGAGAATTGTTTCAGAATTTTAAAAATAAATCTGAAATAATGACATCAATCAAAAATATGTCGTTATCGCGAAATACAGTTATGCGTAGAACAGAAGGAATGAGCCGAAATCTTGAAGACATTTTACATGAGAATATTAATAAATGCGTTTTATTATCATTGCAGTTTGACGAATCTATGGACTATGGACGGTATTGCACAATTATGTGTTTTTATTCGAATGGTTTCGATGATATACTCATATGTTGGTTACAGAAGAATTATTAACTATTATTCCAATGCATTATGATGATAAAAAGTTAAAAATCTATATTATATAAAATTAAATTTTTATTTGAATCTTTTCGAAAATTTATTAAACTTCATTTAAATTAATAGGAATAAATAAATTTACAATTAATTCTTGATTGAGGGATGATTTCGGTGGTGACGCCGATCAACGTCTTCGACTGGAAAGGGAATGCGATCACCGGCAGGCAGGCAGGCAGGCCAGGAGGGAGGGTGGGTGGGGGTGAGGGGAGGTGGCGGAGGGGTCAACATGGCGGCAAATCTTTTCAATCTGTCAAAATACAATAATTAATATTTAATCAACGAAGCACCGTAAAATTATATAATAGTAGTGAAATGAATCTACGTTTCATAATGAATCGATTCGTATAGGTTTTATCTGTTGTTAAGAGGCAAGATTTTTGTTGAACTGTAAAAATAAACCAATATTAAAATTAATTAAAAATTTCCATTTAATGATACAAAAAATCAATTTTATTTAGAATCTGGTCAATGGATTGGTCTTGCTCACCATTTACACGATTTAGACGAAAATTTTAATAAAATGAAAAACCTTGATTTGATTGGTTTTTCTAATTTTCCAAAGCGTACTATAAATATGAGTTCCAAATTTTTACTAATATGAAGCGTAGGAGAGGTGGGTCCTCTCAGAGGCACATAAGACATGTCTCACTCGTGAATATAAAGGGTTTTGCTAATCGGAGAATTGACGTAATCTGGATATATTTGAATTAACCCCCCGAACTGGGTTTATAGAAAAGAATCTACTCGCTACCCGGGATATTATTTTTAAATTTATTAAAAAATAATTTTAGATCATAATCATCCTAAATGTTAGTACATCTTTTATATACCATATATTTATATTTTTCTTATCCCGATAATTTATATACTTTTTATCCAAGGGCTTCCCTTTCTCAATACACCGTTTAGTCCTAGACTACTCTACTCTATCCAAATTTCGCCTCTACCTCCCCCTCCTCTCATATCCATTCCATTCCAAAATGAAGTATTTATTTTAATTGAATGAAAAATAACAGCCCGTCCATTACAATTTGGTACACCGATATTATTCACAGTTTGTAGATTTCTATCAAAATTTCGTCAAAATCGGTTAACCGGAAGTGGTACTTTACCTACACTGGTTGCGTTTACCTTTCAAGTAAAGTACCAGTTTGCTTCGAGATATTTGCTTCCTATTTTGTATGTACTACTTAAAAATATGAAAAAATTTCAGATACCAAATTTCATCATGATCTGACTACCGGAAGTGACATTTTACCTATACAAGTAGCGTTAGGTGTAAATTATAAATATATATAATAGTGTTAAACCATTTTACTTTATAATTTAAATTAATTAGTTTGTTTATTTTTATTGTTGTTAAAACATAATAATAGCCTAATTACCTATTTATATGCGGGAAAGTCTAGGGGAGGACATTCCCGAATTTTTTTAATAAATGATTGACTAGATATTATAATAAGAAAGGTAATATTTTCAAAATTAGTGATAGAATCGATTTGAAATCTAAAAAGGGATGATTTGAAAAAATAAGATAAAATAAATAAATAAATATTAATGTATATGTATATATATATATATATATATATATATATATATTAATTTTCTTTTGTATTTTTATTATCTAAGAAATTAATTAATTAACATAATACTAATAAAATTAATTATTATTCATAATAATTAATTTAAATAATATTATATTAACATTTATAATTATATTATTAAAAATTAAAAATCTAAAGAATAAAATTATAAAAAATAAACAAATTGAAAGATTTGAACTCAGACAAAAGAATTACTAGTCATCGCCCAATCCGGAGCGACTGTTTAATCAACTATTAAAAACATAAGAAAGAAATTCACTTGAAGGCTACGAAAATTCAGGCCATAAGCAATACATGGCAAAGACTTTATTCATTAAATATTGATTAAACAAAGAAAAATGATCATGGAAATAGTTATAATACAAGAAATACAAGAATCAAAAATAAACTTGTATTGAGAGAAGAGATATGCAAAGAATAATCATTTAATATAATTAATCAAAAGATTCGACGTCATCAACATGGCAGCCGAAATCACATTGCATCTGTCAAAATTCAATAATTAATATTTAATTAAGGAAGCATCATAAAATTATATAATGCTAGTGAAAATGAATCTACATTGAATAACGAGTATTTTGATATGCGTTTTATATATTGTTATCAGAAAATGTTTATTTCAAGTGGAGACATGATACCAAATATAAATTAATTATAAATTTCATTTATATTTCACTAAAAATCCATTTTATTGAAAATCTGGCGAAAATTCTGTTGTATCTTTTAACTTTTATTCATTTTTTATGAAATTTTGTTATTAATTTGTATAAACTGAATCCAATTGAATAGAAGTGTTTCTGCTAATTTTCCAAATCGTTCTATAAATATGAGTTCCAAGTTTTTACTAATATGAAGCGTAGGAGAGGTGGGTCCTCTCAGAGGCACATAAGACATGTCTCACTCGTGAATATACAGGGTTTTGCTTATGGGAGAATTGACGTAATCTGGATATATTTGAATAAACCCCCCTTCGGGGGGTTTATTCAAATATATATAGGAGACTCTAAAGAGTCTCCTATAATAAGACAAGAATTTCAATTTTTTTTCTTTTTAATGAAGCTATGCTAGGTATTCTCCTTCATCCAAATAAATTTGATTTTTTGAATGATCAGGGGAGGGGGGGGAATGGATGGAAAGGCGTCAATGGGTAAAGGACATGATTCCTCGAGGTAGATGAGGGATTTAGAAGAAATCATGAGCTCACGTGAGGGCAGGGACGCCAATCCCTGAAATAGAATTCTTTTCAACTGGGTTTATAGAAAAGAATCTACTCGCTACCCGGGATATTATTTTTAAATTTATTAAAAAATAATTTTAGATCATAATCATCCTATATGTTAGTACATCTTTTATATATACCATATATTTATATATTTTTCTTATCCCGATAATTTATATACTTTTTATCCAAGGGCTTCCCTTTCTCAATACACCGCGTTTAGTCCTAGACTACTCTACTCTATCCAAATTTCGCCTCTACCTCCCCCTCCTCTCATATCCATTCCAAAATGAAGTATTTATTTTAATTGAAGTTATAAATTTAAATGAAAAATAACAGCCCTTCCATTTACAATTTATTTTTATTTATATTATTATAATAATTAAAACTAACATATCTTTCATATATCTAAGAACATCAATAATATAACTTTCTATATTTTAGTATTTGACTACATAATTAATAATATATAATTTTTTCCCATTTTTTAACACTTTATTACAAACATATTATATATTTTAATGATCAAAAATAATATATATATAAAATATATTTATTTATTACATAATAAATAGATAATTATATTATTATTATATAAGTCAGAAAAAGATATTTAAATAAATTCAATTGAAATAAAACGATTGTGTCAAGATTCAACATTTTAATTCATACTTGTTCGTTCAATCAAATTGAAAGAGAACACAATGAACTGTTACTTCATACTTCATGCTACATTTTCAGCAACATTTAGGGAACTTATGTGATTTAAAACACTTTCAAAATCTGGCAGATGAATCTAAAAATAATAAGACTGTTGCTTACGACTGTTGCTTGCTGATGTTATTGGAATGCTTCTAAATGAGTTTGATAGAAGATTTCTCAAACTAAGTGAACTTGAAGATATTGCCTGTTTTTTATCTTACCCATTTAATGACATCGACGTTGAAAGTCTTGCTCAGAAACTTCACAATTTTCTTAATACTACAAATATAGCAGAATTAGAAGAAGAAATACTAAATATTAAATGCGATATAAATCTAAAATCAATGGTTTCAGATAGCAATTTTTGGAAACTAATAAGCAAAGATAAATATCCAAATATTTGGACAATGGTTGCTCGTTTCAATTCCTTCTTTGGCTCCACATATTTATGTGAATCCGCATTTTCTTATATGAATGCGATCAAAACAAAACCTCGATCGCAAATAACGGATCTACATTTAGAGTCATGCTTAAGAATTGCTTTAAGTTCATATGAGCCAAATTTTGAGAAACTTGCTGCTCTTATGCAATGCCAGGTTTCATCCAAATAAAAATTGTATGCTTAAAATTTGTTTTGTTCGTATTTATTTCTTAACATTGTATTTTTTAAAATTTTAACAAATATTGTTAGAATTCATAAAATAAAAAATATATCGTCGGCTTAGATTGAAAACCTGCTAACTCATATTCTTAAAACGCATAAATTGTTTGCTTGTCACGTGATTTCAATTAAATAGGTTCATAATAGCGGTGTTTCATAGCCAATGTAAGTTGTTTTTCTCTTTCTAATAGTGTGAAAATGTAATTTTTGACCAAAAGTGAAGGTTTGCAATTAAAATCGGCGATATAACTTCTTTAATTATCTTCTAAAATTTTAAAATTATTTGCCCATATCCATAGTCGACCGGAGACTATATTTTATTCAAAAAGTAGCCCCTAAAAGCTAAAAGTTTGGCCCCACCTGATAAAATGACAAAATAAGCTCGAAAAAAGGCGCGGAATATCAAAAAAAGCCAAAAAGGCGAAAAAGGCGTTTTTTTAAAAACTACCAGTGTGTTTGATTTTTATGGATCGGTGGAGATCTATAAAAAAATCTTGTAAAGGCTCAAATTTTATATATATAATAAGTGGGAGTGTCCTCCCCTAGACTTTCCCGCATATAAATAGGTATAAAGAGTTGTGAATGAATATTTAGAATGTAATAAAGTGCTACTTCCGGTTAACTGATATTTTAAATGTAAAAAAAAACAGATATGGATATAATATAAATATTTTTAATTTTATTTTATTTATAATATATAAGGGCTGGCTGTGACGTCATGAAGTGCTGGGTGACGTCATATAATTTTAAATTAAGAAAAAACTAATGAAGATGATTTTTCTCGAGGATAAAACCAATACAAAGTGCATAACACGTGGAGATATGCCTTCACGTGAAATTTGATATGAAAATAACCCTTCACTTCCTCTCTTCGATCGGCAATACTAGCACTTCCGGTTTCCGGATTTGCACCAAAAGTTGATCCATTCATCATACTGATGCATTAAGTAAATATACCAAATTTCATCAAAATCCGTTGAGCCGTTCAAGCTGTCAACATCTCTACGGACATACAGCGGACGGACGGACAGACATCATGCTAAAAATACTTTTTTCTGTTAAGAAAATGCATGATTCGTGGAGATATGTACCTAAAAATATCCACAGGTGAAATTTGGTGTGAAAACAATCCCTCCCTTACTATCGTCGGTCGGTAAAAAGGAAACGCTACTTGTATAGGTAAAATGTCACTTCCAGTAGTCAGATCATGATGAAATTTGGTATCTGAATTTTTTTCATATTTTTAAGTAGTACATACAAAATAGGAAGCAAATATCTCGAAGCAAACTGGTACTTTACTTGAAAGGTAAACGCAACCAGTGTAGGTAAAGTACCACTTCCGGTTAACCAATTTTGACGAAATTTTGATAGAAATCTACAAACTGTGAATAATATCGGTGTACCAAATTTCGAAGTCCTAGCTTGATTAGTTTTTGAGTAAATTTGCTTGCAGACATTACATACATACATACATAAACACACACAGACATAATTCCAAAAATGGTATTTTCCGACTCATGGAGGTCTAAAACGTCAAGATCTATCAAAATCTCGAAGTCGAAATTTTTGACGATTCCAATACTTCCCTTATACGAAGTATGCGGGAAAGTAAAAAAGGCAATGCCTCTCTATCACTTCGACTCTTTTTTTTAATTTCTAAAGGAAATTCAAAATTATATTATTATTTATTTAAAATGTCAAATTGTAAGAGTTGGATAGTTTATGAATTTGTCAAAAAAATTCCAAATATCTTTTTTTTTGCAAAAAAATGCAAAAAAGGTAAAAAAATTGCGAAAAATGATAAAAAAAAAACTCGAAAAAGGCGATTTATTTGGAAAAGGCGCGGAATACCAAAAAAGCCAAAAAGGCGAAAAAGGCTTTTTTTTTAAATCTACCAGTGTGTTTGATTTTTATAGATCGGTGGAGATCTATAAAAAAATCTTGAAAAGGCTCAAATTTTAAAAAAGGCAAATGCTTTTTTTTGCGCTCTCTAGTCATAAGGCATACATTTTTTAAAGAATCTGGTACTATCTATCTATCTATCTATCTATCTCTCTCTCTATATATATATGTAAGTATAATGTAAAAATAGAACCAAATAATATAATGGTATATTTGGAATATTTGGTTGTTATTTCGTTGTTCATGGTATAAATTTGCATGATTTTCGCGTTGTCTGTTGTTCGTTTGTAGGTAAACATTGCTCCGTTGATTATAAATCGTGTCCGGTTCATTATTCTTCCCCCCATTGGTCTGTTTGTATTAGATTCCTTTTTGGAATACCGACAATAAACTCGAAATAAATTTTCGGTTTATGACTCGTTTGCTATCATCAACATGTTTTTTCATTTTTTTTTTTCTTTCCTAGGATGGGAGCCGGTCGCATCGCCTTCAGGGTCATCGGTTCTTTGATGATTAATAAATTAGACAGTTTAAAACTTGCAGCCATCTCGGATAAAATAAGTTATCATGTGAGCAGTGAATTCGTTCCGCGGAGGATGGCGGCGCGTTTCACCATCGGCTTTACATTAACATATGAATCCACTCCAACCAAAAACTTGACCAATCTTTCTAAACCTAAACAACAAATTAAGTCGGCATGTTTTTGCTTATATATCTCTCCCCTCCCCCCACCCCTCCCGCATACACACATACACTCCCCGTCACCGCATCCCCTCCCCCACTCCAGGACCTGTTGCTGGACTCCATGTTGCAAAATCATCCACCCAAGTGTCTTATCGCCCCTAAATTCAATCCCATCCCCTCCCCTCCACCCATAGACGATTAATAATCCAAATTCCGATTACTTTGTATTGATAATTTTGTCATCAAAAACAAAAACAAATCAAATAAGCTGGAGTGTCTTCCCTCGATCATCTCGCAAATGTGAATTTGATTAATTAACACATATTATATTTAAATTAAATTTAATTAATTATAAATTATAAATTAAACTTAATAAATAAATAATATTTATTAAACCAGCGCGTGTCTGGCTCTTTGTTGATGGCACCACAACACGTGCTGGCGCGTGATTGGCAGTTTAAAAAATTAATTCCGGTTTCTTGTGTCCTAAAATAATATTTAAATTAAATTTATTAATTTTAAATTATAAATTAAAATTACTAAAAAAATATTAAACCAGCGTATGTTTGGCTCTTTGTTGATTGCACCACAGAACGTGTTGGCGGGTGATTGTCAGTTTAAAAAATTTAAAAAATTAATTCCGGTACTTTCAGCGATTCAATCAAGCTGAAATTCTATATATAGCAGTTTTATACAATTTTTAATCATGTGAAAAACTATCAAACATATCTCTTTATTTTTAAGGTCAGTTTAGGGAAACAAAATGAAAACGTGGTAGCTAATGACCGTCTTCCAAAGAGCTACATTTCTCAAAAGTTGAGAGAAAACAACGAATTTTAAATAATGCCCGTGTACCAAATTTCAATTATTCTAGCTCAAACCGTTTTGAAGTAGGTCTGACCCCCCCCCCCCGCCAGTGAATTTAGTAATATTCCCAGACCTTCCCATAATCTTCTTAAAACAATATTTTAAGTAATTAAAGAATAATTATTTTTAAGCATTAATCGACGGCTCTTTGTTGATGACACCAAGTCACGAGTTGGCGCGTGATGGGCAGTCAACGTGTTAAATAATGTAAGAAATTATAGTTCCGGTACTTTCAGCAATTCAATCAAACTGAAATTCTATATATAGCAGTTTTATACGATTTTTAATCATGTGAAAAACTATCAAACATCTATCTTTATTTTTAAGATCACTTCAGAGGAAAAAAAAATGAAAACGTGGTAGGTAATGACCCTCTTCCGAATGAGCTACATTTCTCAAAAGTTGATCGAAAACTATAAATTTTGAATAATGCTCATGTACCAAATTTGATGATTCTAGCTCAAACCGTTTTTGTGTAATCTTGTCTACATACATACATACACACACACACACACAGATAGTAAAAATATCAACAACAACAACAACAACCTAAGATTCTTAGTTACATCCAACCAACACAAAACAAGAAATTCAAAATGTTTTTAAATATGCACGACACATAATTTGAAAATAAAATAAATTCAGTCAAAATAAACAAATTATAATGTCTATAAAATTCAACCAACTTTTTGCCTTTTAAAACAACAACAACAACAACATTGATTTATCTTTTAACTCACAAGAATTTGATTTAAATTAAATTAAATTTCCTTTTTTTAAAAAAAAATAAAAATAAAATAAATCAATTCAAAAAAAAAAAAGTAATAATCGAATTCATTTCTTAAATAAAAAGTTATTTGATAAATTTATAGTATAATATGTGGCATCGATTATAATTAAATCGATTATGATTAATAAAATTAATTTATACTATTTAGTTATAGGTAAATTAAATTTATTTATATAATTTAATAATCCAAATAAAATATATTAATATTAATATTCACTTTTTATCACACAGTTATATAAAATGAAAATTTACAAGTATTTTAAAATGAATTTGAAAATTATTTATGATTAATTTATTCATGTTTAAAAATTAATAAATTATATGTCGTCAAATATTATTTTCTAATTCTTATTTATTATTACATGCTCAATGTTGACGTTAATATCGAAAATTTCTTATTTTTCTTTTTTTATTTCATTTTATTTTAATTTATATATCCAATCCAAGAAAATATGTATATTTGTCGATTATTTATTAAAATAAAATTAGTATTATTTAATTATTTAATAACGTATTTTTCCTATTTAATAATTATAGTATTTATAGTTATTATGATTATATAAGGCAAGAAGTCATCTGATTGAAATGCTTTGTATTTAATTTAAGATAAAAATATTTATTTATTTTTTAAACTCACAATGCACTTATACAAAAGTTTGTTTTTTTTTCAATCAGAGAAGTTTTTTCAGCAATGTTCTTCGATAATGAATGTCTATTTGAACAACCAGAAATCGCTAAATCCGGCGAATATGGTGGTTGTGACACATTATCTAATTAATGAACCACTGCAGTGTGAAATGCTAACCAAGTATCCCGTAAATTCTAGCTTCAGCAAAACGACACTAATAATAATAATAATAATAATAATGAATAATATTTATTGTCTGGTTGAGCTAATTCTTTTTGCATAATATCACGATAATCAATATTTGAAAGTTAATCATACTATATTTATATATATGAATAATTTATAATTTAATACAATGTATTTAGAAAAATTTACGTCCCGTAAGGGCGATTTCAGAATAAAAATGACTTAAATTATCATAATATTATTATATTTGTATAAAATATTTTCAATGTTTTTTTCACCCTAATAATAATATTATTCTCCCTTTCAGTAATTCATAATTGTCATAAAGAATAAAGGAATTGCTTACAAAACATTATTTTTGTTTTATAACCAAAATTTTTTTGTAAATCACAAAAAAGGGTGATTGTAAAGTGGTCTATTTATAAAATCTTATATAATATATATTATATATAATATTTAGCCAATTCCTCACTCAGGATAAAAGTTTTCAAAATGATACATCAATCTGTCCCAGGAACACACAGAAGCTGCAAATTTCCTATACCTATGTATGATAAACTATTGAAAATATTTTTGTATAAAAGATGTTAAAATATTTTTTTTTTTTTTTCCAAAAAAATTTATGTACATTGTCTATTGATGTTGGTAGGGGAGTGTAAAAGGTAAACAATCCATCAACCCTTTTCTTTTCAAAACGGGGGTGAGTTTGACTGGCCAAGTGTGGGAAAAATAAATGAAAATCCATGGGGATTCACACACACAGAACAGATCGACAAGGGAGAAATTAAATCAATAAGGATCTATGAATTTATTGAAATCTACACGTGTAGATTTTTAACCATTTCCAAAAGTATTTTTAATGTCAAAACTTATCAATAATAATAATAATTAAGGGAATTTTTATTTAAATACCACATTGTTTGTATAAATTATTTATTAAATTAAAATAACTGTACAACGTTTCAACTGCTTATTCTGCAGTCGTTTTCAAGTACCGTACGCTTGCTCCGACTCAATCCGCTTGCTCCGATTCAAACCGCTTGAATCGGAGCAAGCGTACGGTACTTGAAAACGACTACAGCATAATTAGTCGAAACGTTGTACAGTTATTTTAATTTAATAAATAATTCATACAAACTTTTAATAAAAATCCCCTTAATAATTATAAAAATAACCACAAAAGCTTTAATAAATAATAATAATAATAATAATAATAATAATAATAATAAGGAGGCAACTTGGCCGTGTGTGTATAGTGACAATTTTCTACACATGAAGTCGGCGTTCGATTCCAACTAAGATCAAAAATTTTCTAATAAATTCAATTTAACATCAGCTACCTCCCGCTACAGGAACTGACAAGCCTGTTTCTAAATAACCCTGCACCAGCAGGATTACCTCAAAAAATAAGCAACCACAAAGTGGGAGCTTTGCGTGATCCCAGATGGTCCAAACGCAAATAATAATAATAATAATAATAATAATAATGTGTATATGGAATAATTATACATAAAGATACATCCAAAATTTAAAGATTTGAAGTTTGACAAAAAAAAATAATCAGGTCGCATTTTTTAGCTCGCTTTGAATGTCTGTTTAAAGTTTCAACGTCAAAATGGAGCGTTGAGATTGTAGAGGGTTGAAACCCTTGACAGCTAAAGATCAAGAGTCACCTCTACCCCTAATTCCCTAATCCTGGTATGCGTCACTACCTTCAAGTGTCAGAGTTACACTCTAAAATCAGGACAAGGGCAGTGAGTAATTGCCACCCTAACGAATTTACCGAGATATACTATTCAATCATTACTAACACCTGATTGTATACGAAATAGAAAATTTTATAGTATGAATTCTAGTCACTCTACAGTAAAGAATATGAAAAAATAATTTTGAAAAATGTATAAATAAATTTCTATTTATAGGAAATAAGTAATAAATAACTCGATAATATTTTTTATCATCTAAATGTAATTTTTTTTAATTTTTATATCATTTTGAATCTATTTTCATCCTCTAATATAATGAATCACGCCTCATATTCATATAATACAATTCAAATGAAAATTATAATTATTTTATTGATTTTAATGAGTCTGTAATATTTTGATTAAAAATAATATGTGAATAATATATATATATATACACCCTCCATTCCAAAAGAAACCGAACTTTTAAAAAAAACAAAAAATCAATGTACATTTTGAAACAAATCATTTTTATTAATCAATGTATTCCCCTTCTGCATCAATACACAAATTTGCACGCTCCAACAAGTTGTCAAACGACTTCTCCATGTCCTTTATTGGAATGGTCTTTAGGACGTCGGTCGTCGCTTTCTCAATGGCTTCAATCGATGCGTGCCACTTCCCTTTCATCGCCAAATGCAGTTTAGGGAACAGATAGAAGTCGCACAGAGCCAGATCTGGTGAATAAAGCGAATGATGCAAAGGAATAACGTGATTTTTGACCAAAAATTCAGTTACAAGTCGCGAACGATGTGATGGTGCATTATCGTGAAAAAGAGTCCAACTGCCCATTTCTCGATATTCTGGCCGAATACGACGAATTCTTGCCAGCAAACGCTTCATGACGCCTAAGTAAAACTCTCCAGTGACTGTCTGACCGGGTGGAACAAATTCTTTGTGGATAATTCCTTTTGAATCGTAAATATCCGGTTATTAGACGGCCTGATCTTTTGTCATCATCCAGCGTCTCTCTACCCGATTTGAATCGCTCGAACCACTCGTAAACTTGCGTACGGGATAGACAATTATTGCATTTTGTAGCATTTGGTGCGTTTCAGTAAAAGCCTTACCAAGTTTAACACAAAAATCAATTGAAGCTCTTTGTTTGAAACTCATTTTCCGACCGATGTACAAAACACACTGACATTTGAAACGCAATAACTTTTGTTCTATGCATTCAAATGTCATGAAATTTATACCAGTTGACAATGAGGGACTACGGGTAAAATATTACAACAGATTTTTGTGTGTTCTTCGATTTTTTACTTAAAAAAAAAAAAAGAATACTACAAGGAAGTTATGCAACGTTTGTGTGAAGCAATACGGCTTAAACGATAGGAATTATGGAAAAACAAATCATCGATTCTGCATCACCAGCTCACACATCATTGTTTGTTCATGATTTTTTGGCCAAAAACAACACCGTAATCTTGCTTCAATCACCGTTTTCACCAGATTTGGCTCCCTGCTACTTTTTTCTATTCTCAAAACTAAAGAGACCAATGAAAGGAAAGCGTGTTGTCACAATTGATGAGATAATGTCGGAATCGAAGAACGAGCTGATGGCCATACCGAAAAGCGCATTTTAAAAATGCTTCAACGATTGGATTAAGCGCTGGCACATAAGTGCATTATATCTGAGGGGAATTACTTTGAAGGGGACAAAATGGATATGGATGAATAAATAAATACTTTTCAGAAATAATTCAAAATTCACCTTTTCGTATATTCAAGTTTCGTTAATAAAAGTAATATTAGTAAGTAATTTTTTTTTTCAGAATTTAAAATTTTCGTTTTTATCATATAATAATGTTTTTAACATATAAATATTATATTTTGTGAAATAAATTAAAAAAAAAAGAATTGTATCGTGTTTGACCTTCTTTTTTTTGATAATCAATCAATATCTGGTCGATATTTTCCCCCATCAAAGTGTTTTCTTCATTTCTCAATTATTTTATAAAATATTTATTTCTTTATTTAACCAATAAAACATTAAATGTAAAAAGTATATTTTATAAATATCTGTTGGATATCAGTTTGTCTCTAATCATTCTTCATCGATTGAATTAGTTTTACGTTAGTTTTATTTTTTTTAATTACCAATCACTTCTTGGAAATTTGATTTTCGTTAAATGCATGCATACAATTAAATAGATTCATTAGGTATTTTATGTGCTTGCCATTTTTGGAATTTTTCAACGTCTGCCAAAGACTCCTTTGAAATTGAAATACCCCTATTTTGAAATGAAAATAAAAAAAAAATCGCTCTACTACGAATAATTAAAACAGGTTTAATTAGTTTTTATTTTAATAGATTTCTACTCTAAAATTTGTCTAACATATCATATAATTTATAAAAACTAAAAAGTAAAAAATAAAATTAAAATGTTAATTATTTCAATCTAAATTTCATACTACTATACATTACCATAACTATTAACATACTACAAAAGACAGTGCCTATCAAGTTGATTGCCGCCATTATTATTTGATCATCTCAAAGGATCCTCCCAACCTTTATCTTGATTATCTTAATCGGAGGTCGCTACTTTTTATTTCATGTAGCTTCCCATTTTGAACCTCGACTATATTAATAAAACAAAATTTGAAAAACCATAATTAATTTAATTCAAATTGTAGTAAAAAGTCAAACATAAGAGAAAAACTTTCTCTACTACATTTGAATGACTTCTTTTTATGATCTAAATATTTTTAACTCTATTATCACACACATCTATTTAAACAACTTCTTCTAAATACATAAATTTTAATTTTATTTTTTACTTTTTAGTTTTGTGAATTTTAAAGTTATTTTGTAAAATAATAAAAAAACAAAATTAAAATTTAATGTTTATTTGTGAAGAGCATATTTAATTTAGAAAACAAAGATTAAAGTCACCTTGTAAATAACATAGCAGATAAATTCATAATTAAAATTAAAGTCATCAAAATTTTGAAAATCTTTAAAATTTAAATAGATATTTCTACTAATTAATTTTTTGGTGAATTAGATCAGGACTAACAATCAATTTTTAATCAATTTGATAATTGAAAGTTAATAAAATAAGAGTATTTTACCCAAATAGACAAAGCAATTGAAATAAATTATGGTAATAAAAAGAACGAAGAGAAGTTATAAGGAAAATAAAGGTATTTCATTGATAAGCAAACATTTCTTAATAATAATTATAATATATCTATAAAATATTTAAAAAAATTCAATTGAAAAACTAATAAATATATTTTAAATTTTTTAATAATTTTTAATAAATGTTTTATTTATTTATTCTAAAATGAATTCTAAAAAATTAAATCATATATCAATTTTTTTTATTAATAATTAGTGTCTATTTCTACACTAACAAGAAATAATTATATCACTAACATTTGTGTTTTATTATTATTTTAATCTCGATATGTATAAAATAAAAAGTTGTATTTAATATAATTGGAAGGCGCCACAGGGTAGGAGGCAACATCGTTAGCTCACACTCTCGTGGATCCGGATTCAAGTCTCGGGGGTATCAAGAGATTTTCTCTAGTTAGGGTCTATGGGGCGGAGTCAACTCAGCCTCCGGGATTAATATTGGGAAGCTACTTGATCAAAAGTAGCGCATCCGATCAAGAAAATCAAGGTAGAGGTTGATAGGACTCGTTCTACTGATCATAGGACACCTCATCATTTATATTACTGACTTGATAGGCGTTGTCCTTGTGTAGGATGAACAAAAGTCAGAGGTTTATTTTTATTTAATATTATTAGATCATATTTATTGAATATTTTATTTAATTTGAATATTTTATTTAATTTTTTATAAGAGATTCTCTTTACTTATCATTTTCAATGAATATCAATTAAAGAAAGAAATTGTTTTTTAAAAATTATATATAATATATTGACAAAGAGATTTATAGATATATAGAATTTTTGTTGGCATAATAAGATACCAAATTAAACCAATTAAATGCGAAATAATATACAGAATCATTATTCACCGGAAAAAATTTCCCAATACATGAATTTCGCAAAATTTTTTAAGATCAAAAATACACAATATATATATATATATAACATTTTTGCTAGTAAAATAAGATTAGAAATATATTATATAAATATAGAGAAATAATGTTTATGTAAAATAATTTTTTTTTTATTTTATACATATAAAGTAGAGTAATTTTTATTTGGATATATAAAGATAATTAATTGAAACGAAACGAAGTTTAAAACCACACCTGTCCTCCCATATAATTTCATCTATATTTAAAATCTTCCTTGTGCCATTAAAACGTTCATTAAAAGATCCATAATAATTTAACCTTAATATATTTTTCTTGTACATTTTAATTAATGAAATGCCAACTTCAATAAATTCATTTTTTTATCAGTTATCCCTCCTTCTCATGTAGAAAAGACATAAAATCATTCTTTATAATTATAATTTAAAATATATTATAATTATTATTTATTTATTTATGCAATCATTTTCAATGTTTTATAATTATTTCTATTTTATTAATAGATAAGAATTTCATAATAATCTTCAATGTGTGTGGGTTTTTTTTCATTTCAAAATTATTCATAAACCCACTCATATATAATAATATTGGATATATTCAATTTTATGAATATCATTTAATATTATTTGTTAATAATTAAAAAAAGAAAGAAGTTTTGAAATGTTTATATTGAATTAACAATTATCCACCATAATTATATTATTAAATATTTATTTTACAATTATTTTGCCTTTTGTGTTATATGATTGTGAGGCATGGTCTATGACAATGGGAGACGAGAGTAGATTGAGAGAGTATTTGAGAATAGGATTCTTCGCAGCATTTATGGACCAAAGAAAGATGAGGTTTGTGGGGAATAACGGGAAATTGAATGATCTCTAGGCATCTAGTTAGGGTTATAAAATCGAGAAGCAGGAGCAGGGCACGTGGCTAGAATGGGAGAGGAAAGAATGGCGATAAATATATTGGTGGGGACACCGATTGTAAATTATTCGCTAGGAAGACCAAGGACGCGGTGGGTGGGCAATGTAGAAAGTGACTTGAGAGAGATGGGAGAGGGTAGGAGTTGTGGATGGTTAAGGCTCAAGATAGGGACATCTGGAGAAATGTGTTTGCTGCAGTCAAGAAGATTCAAGTTCGTTAGAGGCACAGAGAGGAGTAAGATGGACAGAAAATTTATTTTATCTTGTTATAATAGTACAAAATGTAACATTATAGAGTTTTTGAAAAGAAAAATCAATTTTATTATTCATTATCTGGAGAATTCATATAATTTGAGACTATTTCATACCTGCCTAGTTTGCAAACTTTAGATTTCAAATAGACTAGGTCAATTACTATGAGGTTACACTATGATTTTTCTTATATACTCCATTAAGTTGTAGTATCTGGTTCACCGAGCCGCCGCTCAAATAATTTAAATTTAAAAGAACATAAATTAAAAAAAAAATAGTAATAAAATATACAAACTTTAAACGTACTTATTAATGCACTAAAAGACAAAAGTATGGCCTGTGGATATAATATAATATATATTTCGTAATTTTATTTCAAGCTGTATACGCCTATTTGGACACACAATGGACGGACGGACAGACAGAAGGACAGACATCATGATAAAAATAGAATTTCTAATAACAAAATGGATGATTTGTGGAAATATGTAAAAATCTCCACATGTGAAACTTGGTGTGAAAACAATACCTTCCCTTCCTATCGTCAGTCGATAAAAATGTAATTTGTCGGTAGCAGCGCCATCTAACAATTATAAGAGTAAAAACACATAAGGATTCCGGAAGTCAAATTTGCGTGTCACCCATCTGGTTCCTATCAAAAAGACAAATATTTGCTTGTTATTTTAATTGTAAATCAAAATCCAAATTTAAAACGTTTATATCACAGACCATCTGATTTAATTTACTTATTATCTAGTATTTATTTTATAATTGATAATACATCGATCAATTAAAAATGGATCTTGATTCCCAAGAAGACACAAAATATCCAATATATATAGGTTAGTTTTTATTTCTATGTATGTTCATCTAAAGTAATGTTAATTGTCACTAAAACTATTTTTTTTTAATATTATTTGTGATGGTATGATTCCTTAAATTGAATTATAAAATAAAAGTTAGATATATAAAAATATAATCATTTAAAATAACTAAACAATTCTTTTTTTAGGTCCTCTCTATCCTTGTGTATATTGCCATACCAATTTTATAAGCGAGGAATTTTTATGTAAACATCTAAAAAAATGTTTTCATAAAAAAATATTTTCCATTTTCAAAAATGATCTAAAACTCAAAAAGGATACTAGAGACGAAAAATTTAAAGAAGAAATTGATTCAAACCATATTGATGATAGACGTTTTCAATGTAATTTTTGTGAAAAGAAATATAATCAGAAATCACATTTAAAAACACATTTACTAATTCATACAGGAGAAAAACCTTTTGAATGTAAATATTGTGAAAAGAAATTTAATAAGAAATCAAATTTAAAAGTACATTTACTAATTCATACAGGAGAAAAACCTTTTGAATGTAATTATTGTCAAAAGAGATTTAGACAGAAATCTGATTTAACTAAACATTTAATAATTCATACAGGAGAAAAACCCTTTGAATGTAATTATTGTGAAAAGAAATTTAATCACAAATCACATTTAAAAACACATTTACTAATTCATACAGGAGAAAAACCCTTTGAGTGTAATTATTGTAAAAAGAAATTTATTCAGAAATCAACGTTAAATACACATTTATTAATTCATTCAGGAGAAAAACCGTTTGAATGTATTTATTGTAAAAAGAAATTTAATATTAAATCAAATTTAGATCGACATTTATTAATTCATTCAGGAGAAAAATCTTTTGAATGTAATTATTGTGAAAAGAAATTTACTCTGAAAGCAAATTTAAAAGTACATTTATTAATTCATACAGGAGAAAAACATTTTGAATGTAATTATTGTGAAAAGAAATTTAATATAAAATCAAATTTATATCAACATTTATTAATTCATACAGGAGAAAAACCTTTTGAATGTAATTATTGTGAAAAGAAATTTAATCACAAATCACATTTAAAAACACATTTACTAATTCATACAGGAGAAAAACATTTTGAATGTAATTATTGTGAAAAGAAATTTAATCAGAAATCAAATTTATATAAACATTTATTAATTCATACAGGAGAAAAACCCTTTGAATGTAATTATTGTGAAAAGAAATTTAATATAAAATCAAATTTATATCAACATTTATTAATTCATACAGGAGAAAAACCTTTTGAATGTAATTATTGTGAAAAGAAATTTAATCATAAATCAAGTTTGAAAAAACATTTATTAATTCATTCAGGAAAAAACCTTTTGAATGTAATTATTGTAAAAAGAAATTTACTCTGAAAGCAAATTTAAAAACATTTATTAAAACATAATGTTTGAAAAATAGGCTTAATAATGAAATCAACATTTTTTTAAAATAAATTTTATATACTTTATAGCACAAATTGTAGCTTTAATCAATAAAAATCTGATTTATTTAATTAGTATTTATATTTACTATCTTATTTCCTCTATTAATAAATACATTTTTACTAATTATCTATTACATTTAAGAATCCTATCATTAATTTATTTATTATTTATTTATCCAAATCTAAAATATGTCTGATTCTTTCATTTTACTAATCTATAATTGTAAATAAAAAAGAAACTTTATAAAAATCCTTATTTCAATTCTTTAACGAGAAAAGCATTTTGAATTTAATTTAATCATATTTAAATTGTCATTTACTAATTCATACAGGTAAAAAGTTTTTGGAGTGAAATTATTGTAAATAGAAAATTAATAATATTTAACATTTATTAATACATACTCGGTTCTGAAGTTAGCTACAAATTTAGAATTTTACAATTTAAAATTTTTTTTTAGAATTTAAAATAAAAAAAAAATTTGAAATACAAATTGAAATATTCTAATTTTTAAATTTATATCCAATTTGATATTAATATTATTTTTTATTAATAAAAGAGAATTTATTAAACATAATAAACATAAAAAGAAACCTATGAAAATTATTTATTTGATACTAACTTCATTGTTTTTTAAATTATGTTTTGTAATTAATAAATATTGAATAACAAAATTTAAAAAAATATTACCACGATTTGTGAATAAAGTTATTAATTTTATATTTAAACATTATGTTTTGTTTTTTAAGTATTTGAAACAAAATTTCCTATAAATTATTATTATTAATCAATCTCGTGCGGCTAGAAGCCGCCTGTCTCTCTAAGAAGAGTTTTATGCCGCCAGCAGCATATGATGCCGGGAACGGCTAGTATTTTTAATAAAAGTTAAATTATTTTTCATTAACAGTTGCAAAAAAAAACACATTTTAATTTCCGACGATATGAAGGGAAAGGTTATTTTCACACCAAATTTCACATGAGGAGATTTTTTACATATTTCCACGAATCATGCACTTTGTATTGGTTTTATCCTCGGGAAAAATCATCTTGATTGGTTTTTTCTTAATTTAAAATTATATGACGTCACTCAGCCCTTCATGACGTCACAGCCAGCACCTCCTTATATATTATAAATAAAATTAAATTAAAAATATTTATGTTATGTCCACATCTGTTTTTTATTGCATTAATAGATACATTTAAATTATTTGAAATTCTTTCTGTAGCTGGAAATTAATTTATTTCAAACCGTCGGTCGGTTTTGGGCCTGGCCACAGGTCAACTGATTTTTAATGTTTCCATTTGAATTCTATATACAATTAAAAAACAAACTTGAATCTATTCCCACTTATTATATCTTTTCTATTCTATTATTTGTGTTGGATTATATTAGATACAGAAATCAAATAAAAAAAACAAAAAAGAATTTATGGACAATTAAAAATATCCATCTGGCAAATCTTGAAATATAGTACATTGAATGAATTACTTTTGTTTCATTTTTTTTATTCTTTGTCGGTGCTTTTCATTAAAACCATAGAATTGCACTTGTAATGAGTGGTGTACTCCTATTTGAAAGGGCGTAATTGAAAAACTGAATATAATTTTAGCAGCTGGCTGATCTTTTTCGGTAGAATTGATTTGTTCCTTTCGTTAATTTCTCGAAAGCCTCGACTGGAGTTGTTCGTCTTCAATTAATTGTATCAATGGTGAGAAGCGGTGAAAAAAAAGAATAGCATCCAGTGCGCCTAATGAGGCCCTTTTCCTTAAGCCGCACATTCAAAACTGTTTGATTATGTTAATTTGTCCGTCAGAGAACAGAAAACAAATTATAGATGTATAGCGTGTGTATTCTCTTGAGGTCTCAATTTACACTTTTGTGACGAGAATGCAAGTCATGACCAGACTGTAATTTGCCGGGCGTACAATGCCGCCATTGTATTCCCTGGCACGAGTTCTTTGCCGGCGACTGCCACCTTTCCGGTTGCGCCTCTTTTTGCATTTATCGGCAAACGAATGTCGGCTTTTCTTCTCACCACCCGACAACCCAGAGATGACCAAGCAAGAAATTTGACTAAATTAAGAATCAATTGGAGAATCCCGATTAGCTGTTGACCAAGAATGATTAGACCGATTGTTTGAAATGTTCCAACAAAAAAAGAAATTCACTTATCATTGGTTCATAACTACCGATAAGATTATATAATTCTCGGCTAGTGGGTGGAACGAAGGGTCAATGAATTAGAATCGTACTTTTAAGAAAGAAGACAAACAAAAGAAAGAAACCGTACAATTGAATTTCAAGTCTCTGATCACCGACTTTGTAATCTTCTACCTTCATTCTTAACTCCCTCTGGATAGCAAATTAGGAACTAAATTATTCAAAATATGTACTGCTTCCATTTTAAGGATTGTTTATCTTATATAAGTTTAAGTACCCCCCCCCTGGTTCACCGAGCCGCGGTCCGGTACTTTAAAAAAATGATTCCCTATGAACTTTTGAATATTGAAGATTAAGATTATTATTTACATAAAATAAATTAACGACAAAATATAGGAAACAATTTCAAATCATTTAAAAGAACATAAATTAAAAAAATCAGGATTGTCTCCATCCACTATCTCGCAATTTGTATTCGAATAATTAACATATATGATATTTAAATTAAATTTAATTAATTAAATAAATAAATTTAATAAATAATTTAATAAATAATTAAATTAATAAATAATATATAACATATATGTTTATTTTTACGGTCACTTTAGAGGAAAAAAAATCAAAACGTTGTAGGTAATGACCCTCTTCTGGTTGAGCTACATTTCTTAAAAGTTGAGAGAAAACTACAAATTTTGAATAATTCCCATGTATCAAATTTTATGATTCTAGCTCAAACCGTTTTTCCGTAATATTGTCTACATACATAAACACATACACACATTTTTCTCAACCTTAGTGAAAATGATTCAGGAACCTTCAAAACGTATAAAAACATCAAAATCTCAACATCGAAAATTTTCGTGATCGCAATACTATCTCTCGCGAGATAGTAAAAATCAAATAATTTATTAAAATTAAAATGTATATAGGAGAGAACACTGTTTATATTTAAATTGAGTATTTTGGTAGGCAAATTGCAAGTTGTTGGCAAAGGAATGTTGCTGAGATAAGGAGAGGCAATTAATCATGTCCAAAATTAGGATGGATTATAATATTTTCAAAACGCAATAGAGAATACTTTGAAATTTTCCTAAAACAAATCAGTTTACACAATCATACGGTACAAAATTTGTAACTCTGTTGGTTTTTTGCCTACCAGTGACGTCAGCATGTTATTTTCTCTATAGGTAATTGATCCTATAGATTAAATTTGGAATATTAAAGTATAGACCCTCTCTGAGTTTTTTTATTTTATCAATCAAAATAGAATATATATATATATATATATATATATATATATATATAATAGGATCGCCTATTGAGAAAATTTACATGACAGGTTGACATAGTTGTCATGGAGGTGAGATTAGTGAGGGATGATGGATGCTACCCTGGGGATGCCAAATGCATCACTTGACCCTGGAGAGTAGCACGTCATAAGTTGAACCAATGGAATAGGAGTTCGATCATCTTTCCTTCCTTGCCCCAAGTGAAATGTCACCACAAACTACAGAAAACGGATTTAATTCTATTTTGATGTCAATAAATGAAATAGTGAAAGACCAACTAAAAATTTTTAAATTTCGCTTAAAAGATTTTTAAAACTTGAATTAAAATGACTAAATTATATTATTTTGGTATTTATTTTTATTTAAATTACTCAATTATTAATTACTACCATATTTTTAAGGGAAATATTTCCGACAATGAATATAAAATTAATACTTTGGAAACTATCAATTCCGGTTTCCGGATATATACCAAAATGTGAAATTTGGTGTGAAAACAATAGCTTCCCTTTCTATCGCGTAGCGGTCGGTAATACTACTAGATAATCATACTAGATAATCAAATACTATGTCAAATACTATGTCAATCTGTCACTAATACAAGATAATCAAAATGTTGCTCTTTAAAAAGCTTTATAAACCTTATTAAAGTCTTGAATTCTCTAAATTTAAATAATTAAATAAACAAGTTAATAAATTTAGAAGTACATAATTAAATATATACCACTTCCGGTTTCCAGATATACACCAAAAGTTGATGAATTCGTACTACTGATGAATTTAGTAAATATAGGAAATTTTATCAAAATCCATTTAGCTGCTCAAGCTCTACACGTATATACAGAGACACAATGAACAGATGGACAGATATAATGCTAAAAATAGTTTATTTCTGTTAACAAAGTGCATGATTCGTGGAGATATGTAAAAATCTCCTCATGTGAAATTTGGTCTGAAAATAACCCTTCCCTTCCTATCGTCGTTCGGTAATACTACCACTTCCGGTTTCCGGATATACACCAAAAGTTGATGAATTCGTACTACTGATGAATTTAGTAAATATAGGAAATTTTATCAAAATCCGTTTAGCTGCTCAAGCTCTACGAGTATATACAGAGACACAATGGACAGATGGACAGATATAATGCTAAAAATAGTTTTTTTCTGTTAACAAAATGCATGATTCGTGGAGATATGTAAAAATTTGATGTGAAAACAATATCTTCCATTCCTAAAGTTGGTTGGGAAAAACAATATATACATACAACACATTCAAAAAAAAACTTATGTTGTAGTTTTGTTTTTAATATTTATTTCAAAAACAATTTATTGATAATTTTTTTTTGTTTGTGTCGCACATGTTCAAAAGATTGTCGGCATACTTAAAATTTCAAATGGGTTGTGATTGATAGATGAATGAATGAATGAGAATCGGGAATTTCTACTTAAACTGGAAACGAAAGAAAAAAACATTAGTGCATGGTAGGGGGTGGAAGCATCCCTTGACAATGGACGACGTTGATTTGTCTCGCCCGATCTTTGGCCTCCGAATGAGTAGTCATGATGAGCATCCACCAGCCGACACCCTGCATAATTATCCATCGGCCAAATGACCTTTGTTCCACTCATCAGTGAACATAAAAATTGATTTCACAGTCATTGTCCCGGACAATGAACTAATCATTTTTTAAATGCCCTTATTCGATGCCCTTTTTTACTGGATACCATCGTGGGAGAGAATCCATGAATGAAGAAATCTGTCCCATAAAGGAACTAATTGACGATTATTATTTGAAAAGAAATGCAAGGAAACACAAAAAACAAAAATAAAAAACAAAACAAAAGAAAAAGAAAAACAAGACGGATCAAATGATCAAATAAGAAAGAAAAAAGAATTTATTAAGATATTACGCCTCTCATGAACAAAATAAATAAGTATTAATACAACAAACGAAAATTTCAAATGGGTGGTCTTAGGCACCTTTGAAAAACAAAAAAAAAAAAAAGAAAATAGTATGACCTGTGGCCAGGCGCAGAACCGACCGACGGTTTGAAATAAATTAATTTACACCAATTTCAAATAATTGAAATGTATCTATTAATACAATAAAAAACAGATATGGATATTACATAAAAAATTTTAATTTTATTTTATTTATAATATATAAGGAGGCGCTGGCTGTGACGTCATGAAGGGTTGAGTAACGTCTATTAATTTTAAATTAAGAAAAAACTAACAAAGATGATTTTTCTCGAGGATAAAACCAATACAAAGTGCATGATTCGTGGTGATATGTAAAAAATCTCCTCATGTGAAATTTGGTGTGAAAATAACCCTTCCCTTCCTCTCTTCGATCGGTAATACTACCACTTCCGGTTTCCGGATATACACCAAAAGTTGATCAATTCATCATACTGATGCATTAAGTAAAGATACCATATTTCATCAAAATCCGTTGAGCCGTTCAAGCTGTACATGTCTATCCCTTACTATAGTCGGTCGGTAAAAAAAGGAATATTATAAAACAAATCTAAGGTCAATTTTTAATTAAAACTGCTATTTAAAATATTAAAACATTTTTGAAATAAATAAAAAAATTTTATTCATCGACGTGATTCAATTCCAAGGTATAGATTTTCTAAGCCGACTGAAACCAACTGCAGCCATTGCAAGAGAAATTTATATCCTGCTCAATATATAAGTGAAATATTTTTCTTTCATATAAACTAAAATTAATTAATTAAATTTAATTAAGTAATTAATATTTAGGTGATTTGAATATTTTACAATATTAACATCAATTATCATCCACTACAAGTTAAAAAAAAAGTTTGAATTTGAATAGGTCTAAATATTCTCTTTAGATTTTTTTTTTGATTTACTAATAAAAAATTTTTTTATCAAAACTTAACTATGATTTAAATTTTTTTCTACAACCTGCATATACCTATATTGCAAATTTCATATTAAAATCAAATTTGTAGAATTTATTAAGTTAATTTCCACTTTATCAATTTATCGATAAGAGGTAAGTGAATTAGTATTTTTTGAATATATACTAATATGATAGTTCATAACGGAACCTAATATTCTAATACAATGAACGCTCTATATAAGCAACTTATTTGAACCAATTTCAATAAAAAAGTTTCTTATTGGGAAAAGTTGCTAAAAGGGAAAAAAGAAGCATAAAAATACTTATCGCCTGGAAAATATTTTTCCTTATTTCTTTTACTAACTAAATTGTATCAGAATAAATATATATATAAATAACTATTCTAATTAACAAAAATTAACTTACAGGCAGCACAAATCACAAACTTATTCCAATAACAGAATGTTTTATAATTTGAGGTTATGTTGTTAAGAACAGCTGTCAACTCAAATATTTAGCTTTAATAAAATAAGTTGCTTATACAGAACAGCTGAACTAAAACAAGTTGCTTGTATAGAGGTTGATTATAAAGAATGTTGCTTATAGAGAGGTTGTTTATATAGAGCGTTCATTGTACAATAATATTGACATATTAGGGTGAATTGTCCCTATACATGAACAATAGTACCAGAACCCAATGTAACTCTTTTTTGAGAAATAAGGTGTGTGTATATGTGTTGAGAACTAGTATTTATACTTCTAATTTTGAAAAACTTTTATGTATATTAATAATAATAATTAATTTCATTATACATATTAAAATATTTATTAGAAATATACATTGGTATATATTATATATATATATATATATATATATATATTATTTATTTTCTAAATATTTTGTTTAATTGATTTTCAAAGAGATAAAAACTGATATACCCGCCCAAATGTTATATTAATGTCCCATTATTCTTATATTTTATATATTTTATTATATAAAAAATAAACTTTCATTTATCTTATATACTCTTACATTTTATTTCTTGTTAAAGTGTTAGTATTCTTAAAAAAAATATTAAAATCTTATTTTTAAATAATATTAATAATGATAATAATACCAAAAATTTTCATTAAATAATAGCATAATTAAATACAAATTTTTAGATATTCTTTGATAGTTTTTGATAAAAAAATGTTTCTTTTGAAATATATATATATATTATTTTTTTTTGAATTGATAAGTCTCTCTCTCTCATTTCTTTTACAATTAAAATATAAATAGATAATTCTTTTGTTTAGTTCAAAAGAAATTTTCTTATCTTTTTTTTTTTCCATAATCATATTAAAACGAAATACTTATTATACTGATACATCATAGAATCGTAATTTACAAGAAATGTGTTTAAATATTTAATAAAATATATTTATAGAGCAACTATCAGTTAATTATGATTAGAAATAATGTTGACGCAGTATTTTATATATATATATATATATATATCTAAAATTATAAATTAATAACAGCCGGCAGCACTTTCAAAGCACACTTAACTCCCTCTCCCTTTTTTTCATACAAATTTAAAGATTTCCAAAAGAACGTGAATTTTAACGTGCTTTAAATTTTTTTAAATTTTAAGAAGTTCGAATTTATGGTTTAGCTCCTTCTCTGAGTTCCAAAACCGTTGCAAAGAAAGCACGTTCTGGCTAAATCCCAGGGGCGCCGTAACTTAAGGGGCGCCACGAACGTAAAGGTGACTAATTTTTAAACTAATTACAGGTTAACGAGAAGTTACTTCACATTCAGCGGTGAAGCTAAAATAAATATAATTTATGGACAGCAGGCAGATTTAATTGAAATTTTGTACAATTTTTCTATTCTTATTAAAAAGAGTTTATTTTTATTTAATTATATATATATATAAATTAGTAAACAAAAAATAAAATAAAAATAATTTCAAATATAAATAACAGTAATATTTGGAAAAAGTAATTATTACATGAATCAACAAAATTTCAAATAATTCTATACTGTTGGGGCAATCAACAATTGTTACAATAGGATGTAAGATATGTGTTCTTATACGTTTCTACGTTTTGAAGGTCCCTGAGTCATTTTCAGTAAGGTTGAAAAAAATGTGTGTGTGTGTGTGTGTGGATGTAGACAAGATTACGCAAAAACGGTTTGAGCTAGAATAATGAAATTTGGTACGTGGGCATTATTCAAAATTCGTAATTGTCTATCAACTTTTCAGAAATGTAGCTCAACCCGAAGAGGACCATTACCTACCACGTTTTCATTTATTTTTCCTCTAAACCAGTGATTATCAACCACTGTGCGGCGGCACTTTAGTGTGCCGCGAGATTACGAGGCTCTTAAACTTTTTTTTCTAAATTTTTTCAATTTGATTCTAAAAAAAAAGGTAAACCGTTTTTGGGACGACTTTTTTTTAATATATGGTAAACTTTGACACTTATCTTTTTCTTTGTGTGCAGCCAAATTTTTAAACCGTTAAAAGTGTGCCGCGGTAAAAAAAAGGTTGAGAATCACTGCTCTAAACTGTCCGTAAAAATAAAGATATATGCTTGATACTTGATTCACATGATTAAAAATTGTGTAAAACTGCTAGATATAGAATTTCAGCTTGATTGAATCGCTGAAAGTACCAGAATTCATTTTTTAAATTTTTTAAACACATTGCCTGCTAATCACGCGCCAGCACGTGACGTGGGGTCATCAACAAAACGCCAAACAAATTTTTTAAATTTTTAAATTTTGACTTATAAATGAAGGTAAATTTAAATATTATATATGTTTTATTATGTTATATATATTAATTAATTTAATTTAATAACAATTATACTGCAAAATTAATTAATTAATCCAAATTAATTATACTTAATTTATATAATTAATTAAATTTAATTTAAATATAATATATATGTTAATTAATCGAATTCAAATTTGCGAGATACTAGAGTGGAGACACTCCAGATTTTTTTTTATATTTATTGTTGATTTCTATATATATTTATTTCTTTTAATTATAATAATTGAAGAAATTAATTAATTTAATTTAATAACAATAGTATACTGCAAAATTAATATTTTTTAATTAATTAATTAATCCAAATTAATTATACTTAATTTATATAATTAATTAAATTTAATTTAAATATAATATATATGTTAATTAATCGAATTCAAATTTGCGAGATAGTCGACTGGAGACACTCCAGATTTTTTTTTATATTTATTGTTGATTTCTATTTCTATTTATTTCTTTTAATTATAATAATTGAAGAAATTAATTAATTTAATTTAATAACAATAGTATAAGGCAAGATTAATTTTTTTTTAAAAATTAATTAATTAATCCAAATTAATTATACTTAATTTATATAAATAATTAAATTAATATAATATATGTGTTAATTAATCGAATTCAAATTTGCGAGATAGTCGAGTGGAGACACTCCAGTTTTATTTTATATTTATTTCTTTTAATTATAATAATTGAAGAGGATTGGATAATCGATTTAGAAAAGTTTTTCGAAATTTAAATTTTCCCTAATGAAGGTGTAAGTGAATGAATAAGCAATGAAGTGTCCGATGATCGATGACACTTGAGCGCCGTTCTGTTTGATTCCAAGCGCGATGAAGAGGTTCCAGTTGGGTGGATTCGGGACATGGGATCGGACACATCTGAGGCGGCCGACGACTCAATCACGGAGGCAGCCGGCTGCCGCCATTGTTTGTTGTAATCAACAAGGCATTTTAATCCGAATCGAAAGCCATTATTAATCTGTTTGTGTGTGTTGTTTGGTTGCGTGCGATAATAAATGTTTCCAAGCAGAATAAATCTCTGTAACGAATTCGCCCTTGCCTCTCTTTCTCTCCCCCCCCCCGCTCCTTCCCTATCTCCACCACCACCTCTCCCCCCATCCACTGTGTATTTCAACACGTTTATTCATGTTGGACATAAATTATTACCAGGCCACAACTGCGATACATAAATAACCATTTATATAAATGTTGTGTGAATGAAGATTTTAGTTTTCAAAATGCCAGTCGCCGGGTTGAAAGCGACCACATAATGCCCGGGACCATTAGCAGGGGCCCAGCGACAAAGCACCAATACCTATAAATAAGCTGTCGGATTCCGTGGCTTCGACCCCATTAGACGGCGGTTATGGTTTCATATTCCATTAACAAATCATCTACGACTGCACCTTGCCAATGAAATTGGACCAAGTTATTATTTTTCCGGGGCCAATTTTCAATCTTGCTCGTATCAATTGGATACTAATTTCGTTAAGGGACAATACCCAGTGTGGTCACGGTGTCATCTTCAGCGACACGAGTACAATCGTCCGCGTATCTACTCTCCTGTTTATTTACAAACTACACCCCTCCTCTCTTATACAATAACCTCTCTATTAACTTGTAAACAGTCCAAAAGTGTCTTTTTCTTCTTTTTTTCTTTTTTTTTTTTTACTTTGAACTATTTTTCTTTTTCTTTTTTTTTTTTTTTTGCTTCATCGTTTTATTTGAAAAAGAAATATGTCATAAAAAAAAATTCGATTTGGTCCCTGGTAATCCAATTCGAATAGAAATCAAGATTTTCACAAACAAAAATTTTTACAATAATCTTTGAGAGAGATGAGATTAAATTAAAGATGAGTAGGGTTTTTAGTTAAGATGAGTATGTTTTTATATAAAAAGAAATAAAAAAAAAATACTACTAAAAACGATAATATGATAAGTTCGATGAAAATAATATATTATATAAAAAGAAAAGTCACTTAATCCACTAAAAAAATTGAAAATAATTCCTTTAATTTCCATTTTAAATCTTTTCATGTCAATTTATAAAAAAAAAGATCTCTTCTTAGACAATGAATAGATAAAAAATATTAATGGCGGATGATTTCTAATTCTTTCTGTCAAAATTTAAAAATTAATATTTAATTAAAGAAGCAACGTAAAATTATACAATACTTGTAAAAATGTATCTACATTTCTTAACAAATAATTTAATATATATCTTATCTTATTAAAAAATCATCTTTGTTAGTTATTTCTTAATTTAAAATAGGAATTTTAATAATAAAAAACGCGGGATAGCGGTTCCTTAAATACAAAATATTGTAAAAAAAATAAAATTAAAAATATTTATTTTAATAATATTTTGTAATCAAATTACGAAATATATATTATGTTATATCCACAGGCCATACTTTTCTGCCTTTCAGTACATTAAGGGCTGTATGTTTAATGACTATTTTTTTTATTTACGTTCTTTTACATGATGAAATTGTTTAATATATTTTGTCATTTATGTATTTTAAATAATAATCTTAATCTTAAAGATTCATAGTTCATAAAGAATAAATTTTTTTAAAATACCGAGCCGCCGCTCGGTGAACCAGGTTCTTTTAATTGTACATAATAAACATAAATGTTAGAATGGCATTCAAGCAAAATGCTTATAAACCCCTTCGAATTCTCAATTTTTACCGACCGACGATAGTAAGGGAGGTATTGTTTTCACACCAAATTTCACATGTGGAGATTTTTACATATCTCCACGAATCATGCATTTCCTAAACAGAAAAAAGTATTTTTAGCATGATGTCTGTCCGTCCGTCCGTCTGTCCGTCTGTCCGTCCGTATAGATGTGTACAGCCTGAACGGCTCAACCGATTTTGATGAAATTTGGTATATTTACTTAATGCATCAGTGGGATGAATTGATCAACTTTTGGTGCAATTCCGGAAACCGGAAGTGGTAGTATTAGCTATCGACGATAGGAAGGGAAGGGTTATTTTCACACCAAATTTCACATGAGGAGATTTTTTTATATGCCACCACGAATTATGCACTTTGTATTGGTTTTATCCTCGAGAAAAATCATATTTATTAGTTTTTTCTTGATTTAAAATTATATGACGTCATCCAGCCATTCATGACGTCACAGCCTGGTCTTGCATATATATTATAAATAAAATAAAATTAAAAATGTTTATATTTATTATTTATGTATCCATATCTGTGTTTTATTACATTGATAGATATATTAAAATTATTTGAAATTGTTTCTGTAGCTGGAAATTAATTTACTTCAAACCGTCGGTCGGTTCGGACCTGGCCACAGGTCAACTTATTCATTTTATAACAACGTCACTGGACAAGCGGTTCTTAAACTGTCATACATGTACCACTGGTGGTACCTAAAATACAGTTACTTTTAGTAACGAAATCTTTTTAGTGGTACATGATTTGATTCAAGTTCCTGTGGCACAAACTTAATCAAGTTTAAGAACCTCTATTATTTAATTAATTACAAACTATTTATATATTTTCCTCCCCACTCCTCAGTCATAAGCTCTTTCTTTATTAACTTGTAATCAGTCAAAAAGTGTTTTTTCTTCTTCATCGCTTTTTGTTAAAATTTATTTGAAATAGTCATCGATTCAAAATGTACCATAAATAAAAATCGGTTAGGTTCCTGGTAATTCAAATCAAAATTTCACTCAATAGTAATAAATAGTAATAAAGAATTTAGTATATATTTTAGATATACTTATCAAGAAATAAAAATTTCAAGTGTAAATATGAGACCAAGTAAAACTTAATTGTATTTTTGGTTTAAAGTGAAATAAAAATCGGTTTTATTTAATTCTATTGAAGCCTTTTGTTTTATAGAGTATTTTATAAAACATCATTGCTTGCTCGTGATTTTTTGGCTAAAAAAAACACCGTAATCATGCCTCAACCACCGTATTCACCAGATTAACTCCCTGCGACTTTTTCCTATTCCCAAAACTGAAGAGACCAATGAAAGAAGCGTTTTGCCACAATTAATGAGATAAAGTCGGAATCGTAGAATGAGCTGATGGCCATACCGAAAAGCGCATTTCAAAAATGCTTCGACGATTGGAAGAAGCGCTGGCATAAGTGCATTATATCTGAGGGGAATTACTTTGAAGGGGACAAAATGGATATGGATGAATAAATAAATGCTTTTCGAAATATTTCAAAATTCACTTTTCTTTTAAACAGTCCTCGTATAAATATATAAATGTGTTCTTGTAATTGTCCAATGAATATAATAATTATATATATATATATTATTTGCAAATCTTCTCTTATTAAAAAGCTTTAGAGAGGTGGGTCCTCTCAGAGACATATAAGATATGTCACTCGTCAATTACGATGGTTTGCATGTTAGAAAATGCGCGTAATATGCTCGTTCAGGTGAGGGAGAGTGAATTCCACAATATATATAGAAGACCGAGTCTCTTATATGATTGAAAATTAAATTTTTTCTTTTTAATCAAGTTATGATAGATATTCTCCTTCATCCAAATAAAATGGGGGTTTTCGGGACCAGGGAATAAAAAAGGAATAAATTCAAAGGAGGCAAAGGATTACGGATATAATTCCTCTATAAGAGAGGAAAATGGATAAATCATGAGCTCACGTGAGGGCAGGGACGCCACTCCCTGAAGTAGATTTCATTTCTACTTTGTAAGATGAGAGAAAAGAATCCACCCGTTACCCAAAAGCTAACTTCTCTTCTTCAAATTCGGTTTTCAACTTTTGGTTTAAAGTAATTAGAAGAGAAAAAGTGTGTTTAGTAAGAGAATTTCTACCATATTTTCGTAACATTTTAATAAATAAATAAATTTTGTTTCTATGTTTGAAAATATATTTATTTTCACATATTTACCTATAAACATAATAAAATATTAAACAAATAATAAGTCATCTATTTTTTTTTATTTTTTGAGTCTTTTCAGTTCAATTTTTAATAAAATCTTTGCTTTCAATAGAAAGGGTTCCCCTTTGGAAGAACCTTCCTAAAATTCCTTAGTCCTTTATTATTGAAAACTAATCATCATTTATTTTTCTAATAAATAATATAAAAATAAATTCAATTTTTGTTGTTGTTATTGTTTTGTTTATATTTTTACTATCTCGCCAGATTGCGCGGTTACGATAATTTTCGATATTGAGATTCTGATTGTTTTATACGTTTTGCAGGTTCCTGATTCATTTTCAATAAGGTTGAGAAAAATGTCTGTGTGTGTGTGTATGTTTGTAGAAAAGGTTTGAGCTAGAATAATGAAATTTTGTACACGGGCATTATTCAAAATTTGTAGTTTTCTATCAACTTCTTAGAAATGTAGCTCATTCGGAAGGGAACCATAACTTACCACGTTTTCATTTTATTTTTAGAAGAATTAAAAACTATTATTCTAATGCAAGATGATGATAAAAAGTTAAAAATCTATATTTTATAAAATTAAATTTTTATATGAATCTTTTAGAAAATTTATTAAACTTCATTTAAATTAATAGGAATAAATAAATTTACAATTAATTCTTGATTGAGGGATGATTTCGGTGGTGACGCCGATCAACGTCTTCGACTGGAAAGGGAATGCGATCACAGGCAGGCAGGCAGGCCAGGAGGGAGGGTGGGTGGGGGTGAGGTGAAGTGGCGGAGGGGTCAACATGGCGGCAAATCTTTTTAATCTGTCAAAATACAATAATTAATATTTAATTAACCGTAAAATTATATAATAGTAGAGTACTCGCTACCCGGGATATTATTTTTAAATTTATTAAAAAATAATTTTAGATCATAATCATCCTATATGTTATTACATCTTTTATATACCATATATTTATATTTTTCTTATCCCGATAATTTATATACTTTTTATCCAAGGGCTTCCCTTTCTCAATACACCGTTTAGTCCTAGACTACTCTACTCTATCCAAATTTCGCCTCTACCTCCCCCTCCTCTCATATCCATTCCATTCCAAAATGAAGTATTTATTTTAATTGAATGAAAAATAACAGCCCGTCCATTACAATTTGGTACACCGATATTATTCACAGTTTGTAGATTTCTATCAAAATTTCGTCAAAATCGGTTAACCGGAAGTGGTACTTTACCTACACTGGTTGCGTTTACCTTTCAAGTAAAGTACCAGTTTGCTTCGAGATATTTGCTTCCTATTTTGTATGTAATACTTAAAAATATGAAAAAAATTCAGATACCAAATTTCATCATGATCTGACTACCGGAAGTGACATTTTACCTATACAAGTAGCGTTAGGTGTAAATTATAAATATATATAATAGTGTTAAACCATTTTACTTTCTAATTTAAATTAATTAGTTTGTTTATTTTTATTGTTGTTAAAACATAATAATAACCTAATTACCTATTTATATGCGGGAAAGTCTAGGGGAGGACACTCCCGAATTTTTTTAATAAATGATTGACTAGATATTATAATAAGAAAGGTAATATTTTCAAAATTAGTGATAGAATCGATTTGAAATCTAAAAAGGGATGATTTGAAAAAATAAGATAAAATAAATAAATAAATATTAATGTATATGTATATATATATATATATATTAATTTTCTTTTGTATTTTTATTATCTAAGGAATTAATTAATTAACATAATACTAATAAAATTAATTAATATTCATAATATAATTAATTTAAATAATATTATATTAACATTTATAATTATATTATTAAAAATCTAAAGAATAAAATTATAAAAAATAAACAAATTGAAAGATTTGAACTCAGACAAAAGAATTACTAGTCATCGCCCAATCCGGAGCGACTGTTTAATCAACTATTAAAAACATAGGAAAGAAATTCACTTGAAGGCTACGAAAATTCAGGCCATAAGCAATACATGGCAAAGACTTTATTCATTAAATATTGATTAAACAAAGAAAAATGATCATGGAAATAGTTATAATATAAGAAATACAAGAATCAAAAATAAACTTGTATTGAGAGAAGAGATATGCAAAGAATAATCATTTAATATAATTAATCAAAAGATTCGACGTCATCAACATGGCAGCCGAAATCACATTGCATCTGTCAAAATTCAATAATTAATATTTAATTAAGGAAGCATCATAAAATTATATAATGCTAGTGAAAATGAATCTACATTGAATAACGAGTATTTTGATATGCGTTTTATATATTGTTATCAGAAAATGTTTATTTCAAGTGGAGACATGATACCAAATATAAATTAATTATAATTTTCATTTATATTTCACTAAAAATCCATTTTATTGAAAATCTGGCGAAAATTCTGTTGTATCTTTTTACTTTTATTCATTTTTTATGAAATTTTGTTATTAATTTGTATAAACTGAATCCAATTGAATAGAAGTGTTTCTGCTAATTTTCCAAATCGTTCTATAAATATGAGTTCCAAGTTTCTACTAATATGAAGCCTAGGAGAGGTGGGTCCTCTCAGAGGCACATAAGACATGTCTCACTCGTGAATATACAGGGTTTTGCTAGTTGGAGAATTGACGTAACCTGGATATATTTGAATAAACCCCCCGAAGGGGGGTTTATTCAAATATATATGGGAGACTCTAAAGAGTCTCCTATAAGAGACAAGATTTCAATTTTTTTTCTTTTTAATGAAGCTATGCTAGGTATTCTCCTTCATCCAAATAAATTTGATTTTTTGAATGATCAGGGGAGGGGGGGAGAGTAAGAGTAAGGGAATGGATGGAAAGGCGTCAATGGGTAAAGGACATGATTCCTCGAGGTAGATGAGGGATTTAGAAGAAATCATGAGCTCACGTGAGGGCAGGGATGCCAATCCCTGAAATAGAATTCTTTTCAACTGGGTTTATAGAAAAGAATCTACTCGCTACCCGGGATATTTTTTTTAAATTTATTAAAAAATAATTTTAGATCATAATCATCCTATATGTTATTACATCTTTTATATATACCATATATTTATATTTTTCTTATCCCGATAATTTATATACTTTTTATCCAAGGGCTTCCCTTTCTCAATACACCGCGTTTAGTCCTAGACTACTCTACTCTATCCAAATTTCGCCTCTACCTCCCCCTCCTCTCATATCCATTCCAAAATAAAGTATTTATTTTAATTGAAGTTATAAATTTAAATGAAAAATAACAGCCCTTCCATTTACAATTTATTTTTATTTATATTATTATAATAATTAAAACTAACATATCTTTCATATATCTAAGAACATAAATAAATATATTATTGATTTAAACTTTCTATATTTTAGTATTTGACTACATAATTAATAATATATAATTTTTTCCCATTTTTTAACACTTTATTACAAACATATTATATATTTTAATGATCAAAAATAATATATATATAAAATATATTTATTTATTATATAATAAATAGATAATTATATTATTATTATATAAGTCAGAAAAAGATATTTAAATAAATTCAATTGAAATAAAACGATTGTGTCAAGATTCAACATTTTAATTCATACTTGTTTGTTCAATCAAATTGAAAGAGAACACAATGAACTGTTACTTCATACTTCATGCTACATTTTCAGCAAGATTTAGAGAACTTATGCCACAAATAACCTCATATTTACAATCTAAAGGTGATTAATATCCGCAATTAAATGATCAAGAATGGCTTCTCGATCTTGCTTTTTTCTGCGATGTTAATGAAAAATTAAACCAATTAAATCAGCAGCTACAGGGTAAAGGTACAACAATAATAGATATGATTGGCATTTTGAAGTCATTTAAGGAAAAATTAAATATGCTTGCAATGCAACTAAAGCGTCGTGATTTAAAACACTTTCGAAATCTGGCAGATGAATCTAAAAATAATAAGACTGTTGCTTACGACTGTTGCTTGCTGATGTTATTGGAATGCTTCTAAATGAGTTTGATAGAGGATTTCTCAAACTAAGTGAACTTGAAGATATTGCCTGTTTTTTATCTTACCCATTTAATGACATCGACGTTGAAAGTCTTGCTCAGAAACTTCACAATTTTCTTAATACTACAAATATAGCAGAATTAGAAGAAGAAATACTAAATATTAAATGCGATATAAATCTAAAATCAATGGTTTCAGATAGCAATTTTTGGAAACTAATAAGCAAAGATAAATATCCAAATATTTGGACAATGGTTGCTCGTTTCAATTCCTTCTTTGGCTCCACATATTTATGTAAATCCGCATTTTCTTATATGAATGCGATCAAAACAAAACCTCGATCGCAAATAACGGATCTACATTTAGAGTCATGCTTAAGAATTGCTTTAAGTTCATATGAGCCAAATTTTGAGAAACTTGCTGCTCTTATGCAATGCCAGGTTTCATCCAAATAAACATTGTATGCTTAAAATTTGTTTTGTTCGTATTTATTTCTTAACATTGTATTTTTTAAAATTTTAACAAATATTGTTAGAATTCATAAAATAAAAAATATATCGTCGGCTTAGATTGAAAACCTGTTGAAAACTCATATTCAGCACATTTTGCATAACTTTTTTAAAAAGCATAAATTTTTTGCTTGTCAAGTGATTTCAATTAAATAGGTTCATAATAGCGGTGTTTCATAGCCAATATAAGTTGTTTTTCTCTTTCTAATAGTGTCAAAATGTAATTATTGACCAAAAGTGAAGGTTTGCAATTAAAATCGGCGATATAATGACTTCTTTAATTATCTTCTAAAATTTTAAAATTATTTGCCCATATCCATAGTCGACCGGAGACTATATTTTATTCAAAAAGTAGCCCCTAAAAGCTAAAAGTTTGGCCACACCTGATATATAGAATTTCAGCTTAATTGAATCGCTGAAAGTACCAGAATTAATTTTTTAACACTGCAAATCTCACGTGCCAACACGTGATGTGGTGCCATCAACAAAGTGCCAAACATACGCTGGTTTAATAAATATTATTTATTAATTTGAATTTATAATTAATTAAATTTAATTGAAATATAATATATTATGTTATTTAATCCAATTCAAATTGCGAGATAGTCGAGTGGAGACACTCCAGCTAATTTATTGTATTTAATTTTATGAAATGTTGGTTTTTGAAAAAGAAACCTTTATAAAAAGAAAAATTTAAAAGGTAATATAGTTGGATAATATTACATCAGAAATTGGTGATGAGGACATGAAAAATAAATTTTTCCCCTTCAAGGTCACGAAACTATATTGTATTCATTGGAACACATTGTTAAACATTTATGAATAAAATAAAATCAATGATTTAATGGAAATTAATAGAAGAGAGAGAATAATTTAAAAAAAATAAGAATGATAATGAGATTATTTAGAATTTAATAAGAAAAATTTGTAATAGGAAAAGAATAATAAATATAAACGAATGAAAGAATTGGATTTGTGGGGATCTGCCATCATGGCGGCGTATTATATTTTCTATCTGTTAAAAGTCATTCACTCATTTATATTTAATTAAGGAACTATTGTAAAATTATATAATGCTGTAAAACTGAATTTCGATTGGAGTATTTTGATATATGCTTATTTTTTAAATGAAATATTCAGATTTTATTTATTTATTTATTCATTTATTTGAATTAAAATCCATTTTATTTAAAATCTAAATTTAGTTAGTATTTTAAAAAAACTGTTATCAATTTTTATAAAGTGAAAAATATCGAATAAATGTGATTTTGAAAATCTTTAAAGAATATCATCAATTTATTCATCAAAATAAAAGAGTACAAAATTTTCTATCTTCTAAGAATGGTTAGAGAAATCTGTGATATATCCATATAAGACAGTGCTTTCCAACCTTTCCGTATCGACGCCCCCCTTTTTTTAAAAAAAAATATTGCACCCCCTTAATTTTTGTAATAATCTAATTTCATAAATACTCACATAATATAGTAATTTATTTAATGGGCTACAAAATAACACATACACATTACACACACTCAATTAAGCAAAAATATATTAGAGATTATTATGGATTTTAGAAAAAAAAATTGGTTCTAACACATTCGCGCCCCCCAGGGAGGTCGCGCCCTACAGGTTGGAAAACATTGATACAACATATATCTCTTCGTATACCTATACACCAATACCTTGCTTTGCTTCGTTTCATTTTGAGTTTTTTTTCGAAGTTGCGTTGTTGCTTAATTAGTACTAATTTTCACTGTGCGACGTTAGATTATCGAGGTTGGATTATTTTGTGTTCGAGTCTTTAATTTTTTGTTTTTTTTTTTAATTTTTTTACATTTTCTTTTTGTTCTCTGGAAGAATATCCCAGGATCTACTTCAAGGTAATGTGAAAAATTAAACGAAAAATTAAATAATAATTACAAAACAATATTTAATAAAGTTTGCTAGTGAGATTATCGCAAATTTTGTAAATAATATTTTGTAATTTTATTTAATTAATTTATTATTATTCATTTTATTTATTAATTTTAATTTATTTTTAAATGAATTATATATTGAATTGCTTGTTTCATCGAGATGAGTAAAATTCAATAATAATATTTTCAGCAAAAATTGAACCAAATTTTTGCCAAAGAAAGCCGACTTAAGACAACAGTCATAAACAGAATAATTTTTTATCGTTACTAATGAATCTATGAAAGATATTCTCCTTCCATCCATGTAAAATGTTTTTTTTTGGGGAGGGGGGAGGGTGAAAAGAGGGGAATAGTAAGATTGAAAGGAGACCAGAGGGTAAAGAATATAATTACTTCATGTAAGAGGTGGGAGCAGAAAAATTATATATAAATTATATATATGTATTGGTAAAATAAGAAGTAAGGGAACGCATAGTTGGAACAAAAATAAGTCCTATTTTAAGCAAACTATTTTTTCCATTTAAGTTTTGGTTTTTTCTCTTATTCTTACTATACAAAATATTTACGAACACAAAAAAAAAAAAAAAAGAAATTCAAACAGTAGATTTAGGTGGGAATTGTCGGGACATGAAAAAGTACTGGAACGCGTTCCGGTTCTGAAAAAAGGTAAGGGAACGTCGTTCCCCCGCGTTCCCCTCCCAATACAACACTGAAAAAAATCATGAGCTCACGTGAGGGCAGGGACGCCACTCCCTGAAGTAGATTTCATTTCTACTTTGTAAGATGATAGAAAAGAATCCACCCGTTACCCAGAACGTTTGTTTCAATGGATTAAAATTAATTATATATTTGAAGAAATTTAACCTCAAACTTAAAGTTTATTTTTTTTATCAAATAGCATAATTAATTATTTCTACCTTGTTTTGTTCAGGTTTGAAATGATTTTCAACTTTAGGAATAAATTAATTTTTAATTAATCTATATTTTAATAATCTAAATATATATTCGGACTATTTTCAAATTTCATTTCGAGAATTATGTTATTATGAAGAGATATGGAAGGATGGAAGGGGAGAGAGCAAATAAGTCAGTCATATCTTGACTTTAGAAATGACAAAAGGAAATGATAGAATCCAAAAACATTTTATCGATCTTATTCTTTGTAGGTATTTGTAGATTGGTCTTTTGAGGTGGAAAGGTCAGGGAACTTTGTGCAAGCGATGGCGGTTGCATTAATTGTCAGTTGTGTGGTTTGTACTGCTTCCGGGCAATTGGCCCCTTTGGGCTGTTTCTTGGGCCGCTGTCAAGTCACCTTGTCGGTTCGTTTTCTTAATTTTGGTCGATTGGCCGGCAGCGGTGCCCTTTGGCTGCGTCCAAAAAAGGGAGCCTTCACAATGAAGCTACGATTTTCAATGGAAACGCAAGTCGGAAGGCAGTGAAGCGTGATTGCCGGGCGGCGAACAACTACCTTCTCTTTTGATTTTTCAGCTCCATCGTTGCTCTGTTTGGGAAACAGCTCAATTCAATCATTCGCCCCCGACAAAATATTTTACAACGATCTGTCAAAAACAAGCAAATTCATACCTTTAGTCACAAAAGATTCCCGTTTGAAATTATCAGCAATAATTCAGAACGTAGCGTGTAATCCGATTAGCATCTTTTTCGATTACACAAACAACCGATTTATAAAAAGCACTTTATTCCAAATTAAATAAATGAATATATGTAAATAACATCCATATAATTTGAATTATTTAATTAGTTAGTTATTTAATTTTCTTGTATATTTTAAGTTGCCTGACTGAAATTTGTTTATGTTATTATAATAATTTTTCTTTTCATAGAAAATTCATTCTAATATTATAAATGTTTTAATATTAAGTTTTGTTAAATTGTATTTCATTGATAAAACAAATAACTATAAAAATCGATTTGCTTGTATTTAAGGTACATCGATTTGGATATTTAATTTAAAATCCTAATCTCCATCCATCTTATATATATATATTTATATCAATACATTTATTTTCTATTTCAATATAAAACAAAGAATATACAAACGGATATCTATTTGCATATCAGTGAATTTTTACTAATATTTAGGAATAGATAATTTAAGAATGAATGCTTAAACAATATAAATAATTAAAATAAAATAATTAGTAACTATCATAAATAGTATTATGTTTAAATATTTAAATAATTATATGTAAATTTAAATCCCACACTTGACTGAAGTTAGGAATAATATCAACAATGTAAATAATAATTCTTAAATAAAAAAATTTGAAAGTTAAATTAATACTTAATTGTTTTCTATATAAATTTATTTTATTGTACAAAACACAAAAACAGCTTTAATTTCGATTTACTTTTCAGACAAAATTTTTAATTTTTATTGTATGATTATAGAAAATTATAATTCTTGTAATACTCTTTCAATTAAATCGACTTTTTCATATTAAAACATTTTAAATATATTATATATTAGGATGGTGTGTAAATAATATTTGCTAATTATAATTTAACTTAATTAAAATAAATTTGAGTAAAAGTATCAGTAGGCTATTTTTATTACAAAATCGCAATGATGTATCGTTAGTTTTAGGGGGGGGGGGAATAATGAATTGTAATTTAAAATATTTTTTCTCTCTCTATATCTTATCTTATTATACTAACAAAAATTGTAAATATATATGTAGATATATTTGTATTTTTGAAATATTAAACCGCTCGAAGGATTTTTTTTTGAAATTCACACCATAGATAATTTTTATAAAGAAAAATTGATCTGTATTGCCTTCAGTCTGGGAAAAAATCATCTTTATTAGTTTTTTCTTAATTTAAAATAGAAAATTTAAATGACGTCAGCAACTACATCATACAGCGCTTCCTTAAATACAAAATATTATAAATATAAATAAAATCAAATTACGAAATATATATTATGATATATCCACAGGCCATACTTTTCAATCTTTTAGTGTATTAATAGGTATGTTTATGTTTTATGACTATTTTGTTTTATTTTCTGTTCTTTTAAATTATTTAAACTGCGGCTCGGTGAACCCGGTATTATTATTATCAGCCAAACCCGATAATAAGGAATAATTTTTTTAAAGACCAAGCGGCGGCTCAGTGAAATGTTATAAAATTATTCCGGTACAAAAACTAATTCTTTTTCTTTTGAAGATTATAAAACGATGATTAACCGGTTAATCCCAATATTTTTATTTTTCTATATGCGACTAATTTAATTAATGACAAACCTCGGTATAAATCTTGAGACCGAATCTTTTTATTGTTTGTTTAATTAAACATTCTTTTATGGTTTGCCAAATAAAGCGCAATCGCTGCCTGACTAGTCACAACTTTTTAATTTTTAATTAAAAAAATATATGGATAGAGGCGAACATAAATTTTTAAAATAGGAACGCTGTTGATATTAAAAGTGTATTAAATAATCTTTATATAACAAATATTTAAGTCTTGTTTTTTTGTTTTTTTTTTTATTATCTCTAATTAATAGGAGTGGAATTACTTCCCGAGGCTTTACCAAGATTGTCATTAAAAAGCTGACCGGGGAATAGTTTTAATAAATTTATTTAAATTTTTCAAGACCTCCGAATAAACTAATTAACTTTTTTTTTTTTTTCTGAAAAGGTCCAACTTCTCCAGCATTCCATAGATTCGAGGCGGGCAAACCTTCTCTCTCTCTCCCCCCTCCCTTCTATTTCTCCCCCCCCCCACCTCCTCCCCCCGCCTCTTCATTCTTCTTTATGAGAATGTTTTTATTTATTTGAATGCAGAGTAAAAAAGGGAAATGGATTGCCGCTGCCTTTTTCTGCAGACGTGGAAATGAATGCCAGCAAAACATTGCCCCTAATTAAATGATTTTTGAAAAACGTTTGGCTGAAAGATGGCTCGATTTGTCACAGCCGTTTTCTGGGCTTCGAATTCAACTTTTACCTGCGCCGGGTATTTTGGGCATCAATAGCCTCAAAAGCACCGCCATGATAAATTGCCCCCTTTCCAGATGAAGGGGGCCAAATCATCGACAAACACAACACCTTTGTACACCGGAGACTTGTCACCGACTTCGTGACCCGCAAATCCAAGAACTGGTCCTTAATGGACCCCCGAGCTGTGATCTCGCCGCTCCACCACTGATATTAACATATCGGAGGGCTGACAAATTCATTAAGCGAACCGAAACGTCTCAATTATGAAACGCCCTAGGATTTTTTTTATCCAATGGGGTTGAGGGCAGTGGAAGGGGATTTCATTAATAAAAATAAACATATATAAACCCATAATTACAACCAATAATAATAACATATATATAATTAAACAATTTATTTTTATTTTAAATATTAATAATAAATAATAATAAATATTATATATAATTATACAATAATAAATAAATTTAAAATATAAATATAAATCTCGTTTCAATTCTTAATGAATTTAATTATATTATATCCCCTCTTCAGTGATTTAGTGGTTAGCACGACAGTCTACCACACTGAATATTGAGAAATTCAATAATTAATAATTTCTCTTTAAAGATTTGGGTAAGATCCTAAAGTATCAGGGTATATCCGCAAATAATAATAATATATTATATACTAAATTCAAAAGAAAATATTTTATTTTAAAATTAAAACTAAATGACTTCAATAATAACCAAAGAACATGGAGCCTGATGATGGATTTGACTGAAAACAATTGTGATCATATCCCAATTGTTATTTATTTATTTATTATTGTGTTGATTTAGAATTGAAAATTATTTCTTAAATATTTCACAAAAAAATGTAAAACCATGTAAAACCAAAATTATGGAGAATTAAAAAGGCAAAAAAAAAATGCATAGATAGAAAAATTTTATTAAAAGGAATACAAAACAATCTCCAAAATCATATTTGAATATTAAAGAATAATTTTGAAAAAAAAAATCATGAATTGAACAAGATGTTCATACAAGAGATATTATTATTATGATTATTATATATCAATGTTATCTTTTCAAAAAAGAACAAGTTTTCTAAATGAATTTTTTTTTTCTTGTCAGATATTCAAAGAAAAATTAAGAGAAAATTATTTTTAAGATGCGGGTAGTGATTCAAAAAAAAAAAAAAAAAAAAAAAAAATTCCCTTCAGCCTATGAAATGATATTCTCAATAATACCCACAAATGATTTTGTTGATTATATCTCTTTTCAATTTTTTTTTCAAAATTGACCCTATTTTATGATTTATTAAATTCAACTAAATTACCCCTTAATTGAAGATATAAAATAGAATTTGTCTCTTTATTATTTAATTGAATTTAAAAAAAAAAAATAAAATAAAATAAAAATAAATTTTGAAGGGTAGTTGACTCCCCTGTCCACATCCCTTCCATCAGCCCCATTTCCCATCCAACCAACAGATTTCCGATTGTAACTAATTCCAGTTCCGAAATGCATATGTGGGGCTGCATTCAACCTCGAATTATCATTTAACTAATAATAAATTTGTATAAAATTTAGTAATATTCTTATAATATGTTGTGCAAATAAAAATGACCGTTTAAAAAGAAACTTGAATAATAATTTAGGTATCGTTTTCTTCTCTCTGCTCTGAATTTGCATAACACCCCTGAATTAGCATGTGCAAGAGCATATATGCATCTTTTATTACGCGATTAATAGAAACAATGTTTCTTATCTATAAATGTTGGATTACTTTTTTTTCTATAGAAAAAGGGTTAAAAAAAATAAAAAATAGGTTTTATAGGCTAATAGAGCTAAATATTTGTTCAGATAACAATTCAGCACGAGGGGTTGGATTGATTCAGGGATTAGCATCTGTGGGGTCTAAGCACCTTAAGCTCTTTTGGGGGATGCTAGGCCATCTGTCTTTTGTTCACTCGCCTGCGAAAACCCACCCCCAAATAACAGCTTCTACAAACCAACAATTCTTGTCAATAACATGACGAGAAAAACATTTGCCCGAGCCAATTTTAGCACTTGTCCTGTTTATATCAAACAACGAATTACATCCACCTTCTTGCTGAACGGTTCATTCTACCCTCTGACTTTCCCCTACCACCCCTATAATAAATTACTAAATACATAATCTATTTTATTTTCATTTATTGACTATTATTCTGTGATTTTAATGTTATTTTGATTAAAAATTAATTATTAATTAATATACTTAATTTAATTTAAATTTTTAGTTCCAAATTACATATACCTATACTATGTTTCAATAGTATACATTTTGGAGTTATTTTGTCAAATGAAAATCAAAATTTGTCATCAATTTCAGAAATATTCACTAAATTAAATAATATTTGGATTAATTATAATATTAAATAAATTATATATATATTATTGACTATTATTCTGTGATTTTAATGTTATTTTGATTAAAAATTAATTATTAATTAATTTACTTAATTTAATTTCAATTTTTAATTCCACATACCTATACTATGTTTCAACAGTATACATTTGGGGTTATTTTGTCAAATGAAAATAAAAATTTGTCATCAATTTCAGAAATATTCACTAAATTAAATAATATTTTGATTAATTATAATATTAAATAAATTATATATATATATATTATTGACTATTATTCTGTGATTTTAATGTTATTTTGATTAAAAATTAATTATTAATTAATTTACTTAATTTAATTTAAATTTTTAATTCCACATACCTATACTATGTTTCAACAGTAAACATTTGGGGTTATTTTGTCAAATGAAAATAAAAATTTGTCATCAATTTCAGAAATATTCACTAAATTAAATAATATTTTGATTAAAAATTAATTTTTAATTAATTTACTTAATTTAATTTAAATTTTTAATTCAAAATTACATATACCTATACTATGTACCAATACAACTTATTTTTATATTTATACATATAAATATATATAATTTAAATATTTATAGAGTTATTGTTTCTAAAAAAATAAATTAAATTCAAATTATTCCTAATTTTTTTTTTATGAATATTTATAAATACAGTACTATCAAATAATCAATTAATTATAATATTAAATATCTTAATTAAATTAAAACTATTAATTTAATTATTAATACGATAATTGTTATTTCAAACAAAAACAAAAAAAAATTGTTTATGATTATTATGATGATAATGCTGATGATGATGATGTTGATGATTATTTTATTTATTTATTTATTTATTATTTTAACCATGTTTCTGTTGAATAAGAATGATCTTAAGAAAGTCAAGTTTATTCCCAAAAGATGATAATTAGCCATGGGTTCCGTTTTGAAAATTAAGGCCTTCATTAATGGTGAAGTCAATTTCAAAACATATTCACTCTGCAGCTGGATGGTCGTTATTTTTTATGTCCTACCCATCCAGCAACTTCAAAAACTAATAAATTATTCGATTCATTGGATTTTGTCATATTTTGTTATTTTATTACTAATATATGTGTGCCAGTGTGGTTTCAAATTTAATTTCCTTTTAATTTTATAAATATATATATATATATAAAATTTATTTTTTATTTTTCATTCATTGAATTTCAAATGAAAATATATGAAATCATTTTTCTATGTTTCGGCAAATTATTTTATAATAAAATCATATCTTTATGATAGAAGTATATATATATATATATATATATATATATATACGAGGGTGGGGTGAAAAATTTCCGACCTGACCAAGAAAAACGATGTTTATAAATTTTTTTTTGCTTTATTTTTCAACATTCAAGATAGCTGAAACCTGTACGATGTCAGCTGAGTGTGTATGAAATATTTTGCACAACCCTTTGAACATGGAAAAGCTGTGTGCAACGTAGGTGCCGCGTTTGCTAACGTCAGACCAAAAACTGCTTCGAAAAACCATTTCTACCGACAATTTGGCGCTGTAGGCGTAATCCAAAACGAATTTTGGCGTCGATTCATAATTGTTGATGAGACTTAAATTAGATTAATTAATTAATTAAGTTAAATACCTAAATTAGAACACCGTTATGAGAAATGTATCAGTGTTAATGGAGATTATGTTGAAAAATAAAGCAAAAAAAAAAATTTAAAAACATCGTTTTTCTTGGTCAGGTCGGAAACTTTTCACCCCACCCTTGTATATAAATGTATTCATCTTATAGATAAATAAATAAATTTGTAAAAAATAAAAATAAAAATTTATGGATCATTTTTTTAATTACATACTAAATATATTAGTTAATCATTTTATTAGATTTTATTTTTATTGAATTTTATAAATCTAATTAGTATTATTAATTGAACTGACTACATAATCCATGACCGGATAATTATAGCGCATCATTACTACATATAATTGACATAAATAGAGCCATCATCCGGATAGCATTTGGTACAATACGTATTATTTGCACCCTGTGAGTTTTTGTGTTCAACGATGGACATGATACTCTTTTGTTTAATGAGTGCCGGTGATTTATGGTTAGGTCAGCAAAAGAATGTTTTGTTTTTTTTTTGTTTTTTTTATTTTAAGTTCACAAATTTGTGATATTGATGGTCAAGGAACTTCTTTAAGTTTTAACAATGGATGCTGGAAATGAATCATTGCCACACCATCCCTTTGTTTACAATATAATCAAGAAACAAAAAAATATAGATTTGTCATCATGTCACATTTGGGATTGTACTGATTTGGAAATGAATGAGAAGGGTTTTTCGAATTCCCATAGAATGCTATTAAATAAATAAAAAAATTATTATTTTAAAAATCAATTTAAAAAGATATATATATATATATATATTGTTTTATTAAAACAGTACAATATTATATATAAATATATACTATAAAAAGTAGCGGTCTTGGATCAAAAAAATCAAGATAAAGGTTGAAAAAAATCTGTTCTACTGATTATAGAACACCTTTACTCCGCTTGTAAGATGAAGGTTATTATTTAAAATAAATAAATGACAAAATAGAGGAAACAATTTCAAATTATTTAAAAGAAAATAAATTAAAAAAAATAGACATAAAACATACACCCCTTAAACGTACGTATTAATGCACTGAATGACAGAAAAGTATGGCCTGTGTATATAACATGATATATATTTGGTAATTAGATTACAAAATATTATTAAAATAAATATTTTTAATTTTATTTTATTTATAATCTTTTGTATTTAAGGAAGCGCTGTCCGGCGTTGACCGGCGCCTTTTTTACTATCTCGTAAGAGATCACGAAAATTTTCGATGTTGAGATTTTGATGTATTTATACGTTTTAAAGGTTCCTGAATCATTTTCACTAAGGTTAAGAAAAATGTCTGTGTGTGTTTGTGTATGTGTGTGTGTGTAGTCAAGATTACGCAAAAACGGTTTGAGCTAGAATGATGAAATTTGGTACATGAGCATTATTCAAAATTCGTAGTTTTCTATCAACTTTTGAGAAATGTAGCTCAACTGGAAGAGAGTCATTACTTACAACGTTTTGATTTTTACTATCTCGCCAGAGATAGTATTGCGATCACGAAAATTTTCGATGTTGAGATTTTGATGTTTTTATACGTTTTGAAGGTTCCTGAATCATTTTCACTAAGGTTGAGAAAAATGTATGTGTGTGTGTGTGTGTGTGTGTATGTATGTAGACAAGATTACGCAAAAACGGTTTGAGCTAGAATGATGAAATTTGGTACATGGACATTATTCAAAATTCATAGTTTTCTATCAACTTTTGAGAAATGATACGGAAAAAGATTACGGAAAAACGGTTTGAGCTAGAATGATGAAATTTGGTACATGAGCATTATTTAAAATTTATAGTTTTCTATCAACTTTTGAGAAATGTAGCTCAACCGGAAGAGGGTCATTACCTACAACGTTTTGATTTTTTTTCCTCTAAAGTGACCGTAAAAATAAAGATATATGTTTGATAATTTTTCACATGATTAATAATTGTATAAAACTACTATATATAGAATTTCAGCTTGATTGATTCGCTGAAATTACCAGAATTAATTTTTTAACACTGCAAATCTCACGCGCCAACACGTGACGTGGTGCCATCAACAAAAAGCCAAACATGCGCTGGTTTAATATTTATTATTTATAATTAATTAAATTTAATTTAAATATAATATATTATGTTATTTAATCCAATTCAAATTGCGAGATGGTCGAGTGGAGACACTCCAGCTAATTTTTATTATTAACATTTCTATTTTATATCCAACAAGGCTGCACCTATACAGATCGATTTTTCTTTATAAATATTATCTATGGTGTGAATTTCAAAAAATCCTTATATATAGGTATATATATATATATACTATTATAATAAGATTAGATATATATATAAATTATAAATTAATATAGTTATAATGTAACTATTCTATCTATTTATTGGTACTCAAAAGCTTTAGGCCACAATAAGCACACAATCTCAATTGCTTTATATTTGCTTTCAGAATGTCAGTTTATTGAATATTAAACAAATTGGCAGTTGTTAACGCAAAATATTCAGAACTAAACAATAAAAAAACTGTTAAGAATTGCAAATTTGATATTTTACTCTGTAGCCTGAAAATAATGGTGAAAATTTTGAAAATAGTAGTTATTCTAGATTCTTCTTTACATTCTATTTATACGAGTACAAGCCCATTTGGCTATTATTATTATAAAACATACACCCCTTAAACGTACGTATTAATGCACCGAATGACAGAAAAGTATGCCCTGTGGATAGAACATAATATATATTTCATAATTGGATTACAAAATATTATTAAAATAAATATTTTGAATTTTATTTTATTTGTATTCTTTAAAAAAACTGTTATCGAATTGCTAATTTGATATTTTAATCTGTATCCTGAAAATATGGTGCAAATTTTGAAAATAGTAGTTATTCTAAATTCTTCTTTACATTCTTTTTGGTTATTATTATTATTATTATTATTATTTACGAATTTACAATTCAATGGTTTGAGGGAATCAAACAGAAGATATAGGCATCTGTCTCTTTATAAAGGTAACGAAAATTAAATTTTTTGATTTCATTAAGATTTTGAATATTGTTTCAAGCAGTATTTCTCAAATTCATTTGAATTTACAGTATTATTTTAATTTTTCTTTTTTCATTAACTATTCTGTTTATGTTTTCGAAATCAAAATTCATTGAATCTTATGGACAAGAAAAAAAAGTGATGAGACAAGGTTTTGTTTAATGACAGTGTACATGTGTTGTTTTAATTTTTTTTTTTTTTTTTTTTTAGGTGGACTTTTTTTTGTACTCATGTAGAATGTTGGACAGGTTATTGTTTGACTAGTTTGATATCTTGTAATTAACAATTTTTTCTATATTCGTATATACTATCATGATATCTGAGTTAATCTCCAAATTGACACGAATAATCATTAACTTTCATGGTACATACTTTTGGACAAGTTGATGTTTTTTTTATTGTGAAACATGACAATTGATATCTCTTCATTCTAGTCGGTCTGGCATAAAATTTGAAATAGAAAATTAAATAGAATAAATATGGATCTATTTTTATTTAAATGGTGATATTTCAAAACAAATACTGGCCAGCTGGAAGGGAAGCGGTCTTTTGTTAAAATTTGCAACGAGAGATGGATTAGGAACGGGCGGCCGTGTGAAAAGGGACCGGGACTACGGCACTATGTAAATATTTTGCTAGTATGGAGCTTGGACAAAAGACTAACGGCAATCGGTGCAGTCCGCTACAATCAAGTAGTTTGTTTGCAAATATTTGGAAACCTACACCTACCTTTTTTTTTTTTTTTTTTTTTTTTTTTTGTTTTCATTAAATTCATTTTAGAATTTGAAAAGGAAGCAAGGATTACAACAGCCAAAGATATCCAATTGAATAGTTTCCGTTTTGATAAATAAATAAATAAATAAATAAATAAATAAATATAAAATATCCTTAGTAAAGCAAATACACAATTCGGGTCTCTGTGACATTAATGGCGGGAAGTGGATTTTTTCACTTTGTTAGAGCGACAAATTTTAGGGTATGGTTGGTTTAATAGGCTTATTACAACCTTTTGGGGATGGGCGGAGACTATTTTTTCAGGAAAATTATTTTTCATTTTAATTCTTTCTTTCTTTTTCATTAAATTTATTATATGTTTTTTGTATAGTATGAATTTTTACTATCTAGTCATTGCGATCGAGATTTTTATGTTTTTATACGTTTCAAGGTTCCTGAATCATTTTCACTACGGTTGAGAAAAAGGTCTCTGTGTGTGTGTGTGTGTATGTAGACAAGATTACACAAAAACGGTTTGAGTCATAAAATTTGGTACATGGGCATTATTCAAAATTTGTAGTTTTGAGAAATCAAGATCAACCGGAAGTGGGTCATTACCTACCAAGTTTTGATTTTTTCATCTAAAGTGACCGTAAAAATAAAGCTCTATGTTTGATAGTTTTTAACATGATTAAAAAAAAAAAAATTGTATAAAACTACTATACATAGAATTTCAGCATGATTGAATCGCTGAAAGTACCGGAATTAATTTTTTTGAATTTTAACTTAAAAAATGTAGGTAAAGGTTTTAAATTTATATTTAATATATGTAGACAAGATTACTCAAAAACGGTTTGAGCTAGAATCATGAAATTTGGTATACGCGCATTAGTCAAAATTTGTAGTTTTCTATTAACTTTTGAGAAATGTAGCTCAACCGGAGAGGGTTCATTACCTACCACGTTTTGATTTTTTTTCCTCTAAAGTGACCGTAAAAATAAAGATCTATGTTTGATAGTTTTACACATAATTAAAAATTGTATAAAACTGCTATATATAGAATTTCAGCTTGATTGAATCGCTGAAAGTACCAGAAATAACTTTTTAACACTGCAAATCACGCGCCAGCACGAGCGTGATGCTATCAACAAAGAACCAAACACGCGCTGGTTTAATAAATATTATTAATTAAATTTAATTGAAATATAATATATTATGTTATTTAATCCAATTCAAATTGCGAGATAGTCGAGTGAAGACACTCCAGCTTTTTTATATTATAATTTGGAATGTATGATTTTTGGCAGATGGACATGATTCTTGGATGTGGTTTTTGGCAGCAGCAACCACATTCCTCCACCCTTCCTATAACTAGATAATGATTCCAATAAAGATGTGTCGCAGGAATTATTTAAGCCGGGAAGGACTCTTATTCATTAATTTTTAATGATTTATTAATAAATATACAATACAATTATGGAAAATTAAGTTATAATTCTAATAAGAAATCAAAATATTTTTGAAAATATTATTAGTTAAATTTAGGTACTATCCTCAAAAATAATTTTAATGATCAATCTATTTGTATTAAATCTTTATATATATATATATATATAGTATTTTATTTATAAAAGAACCCTTATTTTATTTCATATATCAAAAATACAATCAAATTATTTCATGAAAATTTGTTTAGATTCAATAGAATGGAAATATTTTTTTTTCTTTCAAAGGGTGAAATTAAGTGTGAAAACAATCCTGAATCAAAAAAAAAATATATATATAATATATATATATATATATCCAACCAACCATTTCAAGATTTGAGTATTGAAAGAATTGATTTCTTAGCAATCTATAGAAGGGTTGTTTTTCTTTCCATTTTCATTTGCTTTGCCTGAATCCGAGAGGGGAGCAAGGAACGTTTCTGCTTTCAACTTTTTAAGAATAGATTATTATTAGTTGGTTACATTTGCAAAGTGTTGGCTAATCAACCCTCCCCCCTGACCCCACCCCTTCCCACCCATTCTGATTCGACAATTGGGCATCCACTTTGAATGAACGAGGATTGTTCTTTTCGGGAAACGAGATAATTTTAATTGTAAATATTTTCGCCCGCCTTTTTTTTTTTTTTGGAACCGTTTGAAAAGATTAAATCTTGTGATTATTTAAGGCGGTCCGCTTGTAAAGCGATTTATTCAGGGGCTGGCATAAATTAGCAATGGTGAGCTTTCACAGCGAACCTGATGAGTTTATTGATAGAAATATTTATCGAGATCTCAAGGGTTGCTTTCCATGGCATATGCTTTCAGAAGGGGAGTGGATTTTAGGGGAGAGTTCTTTATTCGGAGTTCCCGCTCCGTAAAGACCAGTTAATCAGAAATTTGACACCCAAGTTTTCAGCGGTCGCAGAAACGCACAATTTAATCGTCATTTTAATAGCATGGAGGGTACGATGATGGTTATCAGTGGAGATTTGGAGCCAGATAAGCCGATAGGATGAGGAGGGCGGTGATGTGACCACAACAATCATCAGATAGCGGAACAAAAATCCATGTTAGCATTCTGAGGTTCTCGGTTGTCTGGAAGGGCAAATGAATCGTTGGGATTCAATTGGAAATGGATAGGCTTCCACTTTGCATTGGGAACCGTTTGAAATTACCAATCCATATCAAACTGACATCATAGCTTTTGCTGGATTGTTATTTTGTTTTTGTTTGTTGAGAAGGATTACGATTTCTTAAAACCATCCCCAAATTTTGAAATGAAAGGAATAAGGAAAGTTGGAGTTGAATTTGAATTATAATAAGCAGTAATAATTATGAGAGATATTATGTAGTAGAGGTTCATAGTACTGTGAATTAAAGAAAAAAAATTAGCTGGAGGGTCTCCACTCGACTATCTCGCAATTTGATTTGGATTAAATAACATAATATATTATATTTAAATTAAATTGAATTAATTATAAATTATAAATTAAAATTAATAAATAATATTTATTAAACCAGCGCATGTTTGGCCCTTTGTTGATGGCACCACGTCACGTGTTGGCGCGTGAGATTTGCAGTGTTAAAAAATTAATTCTGGTACTTTCAGCGATTCAATCAAGCTGAAATTCTATATATAGCATTTTTATACAATTTTTAATCATGTGAAAAATTATCAAACATATATGTTTATTTTTACGGTCACTTTAGAGGAAAAAAAAATCAAAACGTTGTAGGTAAGGACCCTCTTCCGGTTGAGCTACATTTCTCAGAAGTTGATAGAAAAATATGAATTTGGAATAATGCCCATGTACCAAATTTCATCATTCTAGCTCAAACCGTTTTTGCGTAATCTTGGTTACATACATACACACATTCACACACACACAGACATTTTTCTCAACCTTAGTGAAAATGATTCAGGAACCTTCAAAACGTATAATCTTCTTAGGTATTATAGAAGTATGTCTCTGATTGAAAATATTTTTTAAAATAAATAAAATTTTGTATTAAAATTTTAGTACATATTATAAAATATTATTAGAAGGTAAATAATATTTTTATATGAAATCTTAGATATAGATAATCAAAGTAAAAGAGTTGAGATGGAATATATATATATATATATATATATATATATATGTATATGTATTATCTTATATCTTATATTATACTAGCAAATATTGTATATTTACTAGTATACATATATATATATATATTTGTATATTTGAAATATTAAACCGCTCAAAAGATTTTTTAAAAAATTCCCACAATAGGAAAATCGATCTGTTTTGGTTCCAGCCTCGGAAAAAATCATCTTTATTTAGTTTTTTCTTAATTTAAAATAGGAATTTTAATAATAAAAACATTGGCGCAGGGCAACGCCGGATAGTGGTTCCTTAAATACAAAATATTGTAAATAAAATAAAATTAAAAATATTTTGTAATCTAATTACGAAATATTTATTATGTTATATCCACAGGCCATACTTTTCCATCTTTCAGTGCATTAATACGTACGTTTAAGGGTTGTATGTTTTATGACTATTTTATTTTTAATTTATGTTCTTTTAAATGATTTGAAATTGTTTCCTCTATTTTATCATTTATTTATTTTAAATAATAACCTTCATCTTAAATATTCATTGTTCATAAGGAATAACTTTTTTAAAGTACCGAGTCTCAGCTACAGGATATATCTATAAAACCTCAGACTTTTTGTAAATTCTTAAAGGAGAGGGAAGGAGAGCGCCTATAAGTCTGTTGCCGGAAAGCGGAATAAAGGTGTTCTATAATCAGTAGAACAGATTTTTTTCAACCTTTATCTTGATTTTTTTGATCCAAGACCGCTACTTTTTAACTTCAATTAAGTATATATTTATATATAATATTGTACTGTTTTAATAAAACAATATATATATATATATATATATATATATATATCTTTTTAAATTGATTTTTAAAATAATAATTTTTTTATTTATTTAATAGCATTAAGGGTAATATATATATATATATATATAGATATTATGCCCAATTTTTTACTAATTCTGTGTTTTAATTCAAATAACTCTCACCAAATGAATTTTAATTTGAAATTAATATTGCGATTAATTATTTGACTGAGAAATCTGTTTAATGGATTAACTAGTGACTAATAAATAATAGCATTTTTACTCATTCACAACCCCTATAATTAACAAATTCTCCAAAATAATTGCATAAGAATTGCTTACGAGGCGACATCGTTAATAGCAGGCAATTAAATCAACCTTGCTGGTGCGGGGGGAGGAGGGGGGAGGGGACTTTATATGTATCTACTTCAATGTATAACGTGCAAAGTTGTATTGCTATTGAAAAACAAACTTTTTGTTATTTAACAAGAAAGATTGTCTGTCGAGTGGGGTGGAAGGAGGAAGGGGAGGGGGTAACCAACCGGGACAATAGGATGACCTCCTGTCCTTGGTACGGCCACCATTCAATAGCTGCTCTCCTTTCGTTCCTAAACGGCTGCTCAATTTGCTTTTGTATTGTGCCACTCGGCTTATCTCCCAATCAAAACACAAAGCGACCAGGGGGCATAATGGAACCGAAAATGATACAATCTTTAGAAACGGGCTCCATTGCTCGCCAATTTTGTTATTAGAAACGAGCAGACAAGACAATTCAATCGAAATCATTATACATTTCCTTTAATTAACTCTTTAACTTTTTAGTAACCTTAATAAAATCGCCGTAAAAGGCAAGAGAAGATGGGGAGGGGGGGGGGGTGGAAAAATTATAATTGTATGGAAGAATGGAACCATTCAACCTACTCCTCAACTTTTTAAAGAATTTTTAAGATTAAGGAATAATCATTACTATCTCGCCAGAGATAGTATTGCGATTACGAAAATTTTCAATTTCGAGATTTTGATGTTTTTTTACGTTTTCATGGTCCCTGAGTCATTTTCATTAAAGTTAAAAAAAATGTGTGTGTGTGTGTGTGTGTAGACAAGATTACGCAAAAACGGTTTGAGCTAGAGTCATAAAATTTGGTACATGGGCATTATTCAAAATTTGTAGTTTTCTATCTTTTGAGAAATGAAGCTCAACCGGAAGTGGGTCATTACCTACCAAGTTCTGATTTTTTTTTCCTCTAAAGTGACCGTAAAAATAAATATAGATGTTTGATAGTTTTTCAAAACATGATTAAAAATTGTATAAAACTGCTATATATAGAATTTCAGCTTGATTGAATCGCTGGAAAGTACAGGAATTAATTTTTTAACACGTTGACTGCCATCACGCACCAGCACGTGGGGTGGTGTCATCAACCAAGACCCAAACACACGGTGGTTTAATAAATATTATTTATTAATTTTAATTTATAATTGATTTAATTAAATTTAATTTAAATATAATATATGTGTTAATTAATCCAATTCAAAGTTGCGAGATAGTCGAATGGAGCCCCTCCAGAGTTTTTAGAAAAATGTTTCACAATCCTTTTTCAGAATTGTTTCAGTTAGAAAAATAAATATAGATGTTTGATAGTTTTTCAAAACACACATGATTAAAAATTGTATAAAACTGCTATATATAGAATTTTTTTAATATGTAGACCCATGATATATTTTATTAATTAATTAAATTAATGGGAAACAACCGAGTTGTACAACTTCAAAAACTAGCGATGCTATTTTGGACATTTGTCTGAAAAAGAGATTGATTTTTGATTTGTGTTGAAGGAGCTAAGAATTTGATTTTGTTTTGTTTTTGTTTTATTTGAAAATTGACGTGGAATCACTTTTTCCATTACAGTGTTATTTGACCCCCGTGGTTATCTTCAACTATGACATTACATTATTGTTTTGTCTTATTTTAGTAAACAAGCGAAGTGGATTTTTGTCATTGTCTTCCTTTCTACCCTCCTACGTCCTGTTGCAACATTCGAAATAGAGTTGAGCTAATAAATTACCAATGACTTGCTGTTGGGAAAAACAAGTGCTTTGTGATGGCGGGTTCCCAGAGATGTTGACCAGGGGCCCCATTCCCGGGGGCTCCATTGCCATAGAGTGCTAAGCAGCCTCCTTCGAAATGTGATTGTTCCAACAGAAGACCAGCAGCCGTGGCTAATTGTCCCTAATAAAACTATTATTTTTTCTGATACATTCATGTTTTACGGGAATTGATGGTTATTTTCTAAAAAAAAAAACAAAAAAAAAAAACAATTCGGATTGTCCATAGAGCAGTATAATTGACATTCACAACGTATAGAAAAAAGAATTTCCATCTGCATAGAAACATTTATCCAAAAAAGAAAACTCCTTCATTTTTTCCTGTGTATATCATTTTATTTAAATTTTAAATAAGAAATTAATTGAATAAATGAGAATTTTAGGATTTAATAGATCTGTAATATTTTTCTAACTGAAACAATTCTGAAAAAGGATTGTGAAACATTTTTCTAAAAAAATCTGGAGTGGGTCCATTCGACTATCTCGCAACTTTGAATTGGATTAATTAACACATATATTATATTTAAATTAAATTTAATTAAATCAATTATAAATTAAAATTAATAAATAACATTTATTAAACCACCGTGTGTTTGGGTCTTGGTTGATGACACCACCCCACGTGCTGGTGCATGATGGCAGTCAACGTGTTAAAAAATTAATTCCGGTACTTTCAAGCGATTCAATCAAGCTGAAATTCTATATATAGCAGTTTTATACAATTTTTAATCATGTGAAAAATAATCAAACATCTATCTTTATTTTTACGGTCAGTTTAGAGGAAAAAAAATGAAAACGTGTTGGGTAATGAATGGTCCTCTTCCAAATGAGCTACATTTCTCAAAAGTTGATAGAAAACTACGAATTTTGAATAATGCTCGTGCACCAAATTTCATTATTTTAGTTCAAACCGTTTTTGCGTAATCAATTAATTCATTTATAAATTTATGTATATAGTAAGATTATATGTACCTCTATAATTACAATTTATAGGCGAGTGATTTAACAGCCATAGATAGTTATTCCATTAATTAAAGTGAATAATTAAAATAGTTATTAATTACCTAACAACGCAGATTCAGGTTACCTGGCGTCTTGTCATATTCACTAATCAATGCATACTAAATATTAAAAAAAGATTTATTTTTTTATTTTATTTATTATTATTATTATTTTTCCAAAGAAATTGCTTATCAATAGAAATTCCTTTCTCATTATCAGACATTACTATTATTTTTAACATTAATAATAAAAAATAATTATAAAAAATATGAAATAGAATTTATTTTTAAAAGATAAAATCTCTTGTCTTTTGTTTATTATTTATAAAATTATTATTTTTTTTTTTTTTTTTTTTTTTTTTCAAAGAATTGGCCAAATTGCTTATCGCTTGAAGTTCAATGGAAAAATGGAAAAAAATAATGGTCCTCTTCCGAATGAGCTACATTTCTACAAAAGTTGATAGAAAACTACGCATTTTGAATAATGCCCGTGTACCAAATTTCATTATTCTAGCTCAAACCTTTTTTGCGTAATCTTGTCTAGATACACACACACACACACAGACATTTTTCTCAACTTAGTGAAAACGACTCAGGGACCTTCAAAACGTATAAAAACATCAAAATCTCGACATCTAAAATTTTCATGATCGCAATAGTAAAAACCATCAATAACTATAAAGATTTAGTTTATATATATATATATATATATATAAAAATCATAAAAGTAAAATTATATAAATGTATTAAATATCACTAATATAAATTAGAGATCCTGAAACCAGCCGAATACAGGATAATAGTAAATTAATATCCAGTCTGATACGGTATATTAAAAACAACAATAATTCAGTAAATATATACGTTTTTGTGATGTAACTATTAAGAAAATGAGTTTTTAACTACGGCGGCTCATATAGCTTTAAAAGTTATTGACATTATTGGCTTTTACAACTAGTCGTCCATTTATGAAGCCACCTCCATCCAATTTACATCAGCTCCCAATTCCCTAATTTTACAAACGCACATTCAAAATATCATAAATGAATTTTGTATTATCTATATTTGTATATATTTGAATATATAATGTAAAATCATTTAATAAAAAGTATAAAATAAAACGTTTTGTATAAAAATGAATTGAGTTCAATTCTCACCAAATTTATTGATTGTCGATAATGTGAATTGAAAACAATTAGCAATGAGAAAAAACGAGCCGTTAAATCGATTCTCTTCTCGAAGGGTGTTTTCTTTTTCTTTTTGTTTTTTTGTTTTTTTTTTTGTCACCTGAACTCAAAGTGAAATCGGAGGAAGCGGATATGTGGGGTGGCTGTTTTCTCTGAGTCTGGGTCACTAAGCGTCAATAAATCCAAGTCGTTTCAAAAATCAATAAATCAAACCCGCGATTTGTTTCGGTATGATTGATGATGATGTAATTATGATAAATAATTAGTAGGATTTCAGAGCTGCCGGCTTCCATTTTTTTTTTTTTAATATAACATTTAGAAAATATAATATAATATTACAAATGGAAAAGGAAATGAAGAATGGTGCATTGAAATGTCATTTTGGGTGATTAAAAGGGTGGCTTCATCCAAAAAACGGCTTGGCTAGAAAAATTCATGAAATCGAGAAAAATTAATCAAGCGGCGTTCACTTTGAATTATCACCTTCCAAGTATGGAGGATGAAATCATGCTAACACTCTCTCTCTCTCTCTCTCTCTCTCTCTCTCTCTCTCTCCCCCTCTCTCTTTCTACAAACGATCATTCCTCTACAACATTTGCAATTCTTGGATATTCTGATTTACATAAAAATATATAAAAAACAAAAAAAATTCTGAAGATATTATGAAAAAGGAAACGCATTCAATTCTCTAGAACAGTGATTCTCAACCTTTTTTTTTACCGCGGCACACTTTTAACGGTTTATAAATTGGGCGGCACACAAAGAAAAAGATGAAAAAGTGTAAAAGTTTACCATATTGAAAAAAAGTGGTCCCAAAAACGGTTTAACTTTTAAGAACCATATTGAAAAAATTTAGGAAGTTGGAAATGTTTAGGGTTTTTTTACCGCGGCACACTTTTAACGGTTTAAAAATTTGGCGGCACAAAAAGAAAAAAGATGAAAAAGTGTAAAAGTTTACCATATTGAAAAAAGTAGTCCCGAAAAAAATAGAAATAGTTTAGAATAATTTATAAATTTAGTTTAAAAATGAACTTCAGTGAAACCCAGTGGTGTATTGGGAGGGGAACGCGGGGGAACGACGTTCCCTTACCTTTTTTCAGAACCGGAAAGTGTTCCAGTACTTTTTCATGTCCCGACAACTCTCACTTAAATCTACTGTTAGAATTTCTTTTTTTGTATTCGTTAATATTTTGTATAGTAAGAACAAGAAAAAATAAAAACTTATATGGAAAAAAATAGTATGCTGAAAATAGGACATTTTTTGCTCCCACTAAACGTTCCCCCTTACTTCTTATTTTACCAATACATCACTGATGAAACCATAGAGAAAAAGAATCGATATAACCAAAAAAAAAGTATATTTATATTATAATGAAAAATTTAAAAAATTCTGATGATGATGATAAATAAAATGAATTTAAAATTATTAATTGGAAAAAACAAAAAAAAAAAAAAAAAAACAAAAACAAAAACAAAATGTATAGTATATTTTTTAAAAAGAAATTTATGTATTAAAAATAAAAATAGTTAATACCCCGACCTTTTAAATATTTTAAACGAGTGAATTAATGATAGAACATTTGAAAAATTTATCAATATATATTAAAATATCCAAATTAATATTTCAATTCAGTGAAGAGAAAGAGATAAATCGAAAAAATAAATTTTTTTCAAAATGGACAATTTGAAAATTATAGTTTCCTTCCAATTCATTTTTAGTATATTTCATTTTAAAATTAAAAATAAAATAAATAAAACTAAAACAATTGTTTTTTTGTCTTTATAACGTATTGATTTGGATATTAATTTTGATAAAAGTAATTAATTAATTAATTTAATTAATCAGCTTAAAAACTCCCTAAAAAATTAATTCTATGCACAATTTATATATATATATATATATATATATATATATACAATTTTTTCTAGTATAATAGACAAATAAATAGATATAGTTATAATTTCAAACATTATTTGAACATGTAAAAAATCTGGAGTGTCTCCTCTTGGCTATCTCGCAAATTTGAATTGGATAATCAAGCTTTTTCTCAATTAAAATTATTTTCTAACCGATCATAGGATTTAAGGTTTTTAACATAATTTTCGCTGATAACATTTTATTGCAAAAAGGCTTTAAATTTATGATATAGCATTTGTTTTCAACTGCTTTTAGCTGCATTGAACTTTAATCATAGTTTTGAAAAAAATTAAATACATTACCAGGTACTCAACGGGGACGTAGCAATGGATGTTCCCATTACATCTTTTATATGCGATGTTCAATGTGTTTACAATTCAATTACATACATCGTATATTTAGATGGATAGTGTAATTTGAATATGTATTAAACACCTTAACACGCGCGTGATTGGCAATTAATGTGTTAAATAATTTAAAAAATTAATTCCGGTACTTTCAGCGATTCAATCAAGCTGAGATTCTATATATAGCAGTTTTATACAATTATTAATCATGTGAAAAATGATCAAACATATATCTTTATTTTTACGGTCACTTTAGAGGAAAAAAAATCAAAACGTTGTAGGTATTGATCCTCTTTTAAATGAGCTACATTTCTAAGGAGTTGATAGAAAACTACAAATTTTGAATAATGCCCGTATACCAAATTTCATTATTCTAGCTCAAACCGTTTTTGCGTCATCTTGTTTACATACATACACACATTCACACACACACACAGACATTTTTCTCAACCTTAGTGAAAATGATTCAGGAACCTTCAAAACGTATAATCTTCTTAGGTATTATAGAAGTATTTCTCTGATTGAAAATATTTTTTAAAATAAATAAAATTTTGTATTAAAATTTTAGAGTATTATAAAATATTATTAGAAGGTAAATAATATTTTTATATGAAATCTTAGATATAGATAATCAAAGTAAAAGAGTTAAGATGGAATATATATATATATCTTGTCTGTAGACACACAGTGAAAATGACTCATGGACCTTCAAAACGTATAAAAACATCAAAATCCTGACATCGAAAATTTTCGTGATTGCAATACTATCTCTGACGAGATATTAAAAACTGTGTCTCCTATGAAAAGTTTAATTCCATTTTGTTATTTATTATTATTATCTTTTTAGTATTCTTCAACTGATTTTCGTTCAATACCGATGTATATATATATGAAGCTTTTTTTAATTAACTTTATTTTACATAACATACAATAAAGATTTGTATGGAATATGTTATTATGAATTTGTGTTATGTTTTTTTAAGTAAATATATTTCATTTTATTGTGTGAAAAGTGTAATTAAAAATAAAATAAATATAACCAAAACTATTGTTTTTTTTTTTTTTTTTTTTGGATATTTTTAGAACAAGGTTGTTGTTTTATTTTATTTTATTTTATTAATTGATCTTTCAAAGTGTCATAATGACATTTTACTTTTAATGAGCGTGAAGTTTGAAGGGGAGGGGGGTTTGGTGTGTAAAGTAGAGAAGTAAAAAAAAAGGACCTCCTAAAATTCAATTGCAATGCGTTTGTTTCCTTTTGGGAACCGTGTTTGGTTTTCGCTAGACGCATTCATTTGCAGCTGTTAATAAACCGATTAAGACGTGTAAACAACCAAAGAAGCTAATTGGCTGTTTAGCGTTTTGCTGCTGTTTGGCCTGAGGGGCCGAAAACGGCCGATTATTTCTCCAACATGAACAAACAGTTGTCCAAACAGCCAAGGGGAGGGATGAGGGTGCGCACAAGCTTCGTGTCCGAAAGGCGGGGCGAACAACGGCTATCATCACGAGTATCCAACTGGGAGGGAAAGAGGGGGGGGGGGAGAAAAGGGGCGTGGATGAACCGAATGAGGGCGGGGCTTAGCATGCGCACCTGCACGGCTGTCACTCTGCAACACTCATCGTCCTACCCTTAAATGGAGTTTTTCGCTTGGCCGGGTCTCTTTTCGATATTCTTGGTCTCTCTTTCACCGTCAATCATCGGATAATAAATACAAGGGTGAAAAAGATTTCCTCTCCACTCCCTGTTTTTCAATTTCGAAAGGAGCAATCGGGGAGGGAGATAAGAGGGGGGGGGGGGGAAGTTAAAAAAAAAACAGAGTCAAACCTAAATTTATTAGTTATTTAGTTTTTAATATTATTATTATTATTATTTTTTTTTTTTTTTTTTTTTTTTTAAATACTAAAAAAAAACCACCCTTTCACATTGAATAGAAACATTGTTTTTTTATTTCTTTTATTAATTTATATGTTCAATCTAATGCTAATAATTTTATTATATATCTTTACATCCAATGAGTGTTTTTTGTAATTTATATATTTTAATAATTTTTATAGATTTTGTTTAGAATTACAAAATAGCAAACAAAATATAATTCAATGTTAAGAAGAGATAAAAAAATAAATAATAAAATAAATAAATAAATAAAAACAAGAAACAGGAAAGTTAAAAATAAAACAGAGTCAAACCTAAATTTATTAGTTATTTAGTTTTTATATTATCATTATTATTATTATTATTATTTAAACTACTATAAAAAACCACCCTTTCACATTGAATAGAAACATTTTTTTTTCTTTTATTAATTTATATGTTCAATCTAATGATAATAATTTGATTATATATCCGAGTGATTTTATATATATGTTTAATACATCATCTAATTTTAGAAATGAAATCAAATCGAAAACTGCTGCATTCATTTATTCAATTTTTAAAAATAGGAAACAAAAAATAAACAAATTTCATATTCTATTTGTAGCTTAATTGATTTCATAGAACAAAATAAAACAATTTTAGGCATATGGTATCTAAAAAAAAAAAGAGAATTTCTTTATTTTATGTTTTTATAGAGAGAGCAAAGAACAGTAAAAAGTAAAACTTTTTATTTAAGACAAAATTTTAAAATGGGATCGAAAATAATTAAATTTAAAATTATTTTAGAATAATATGTCATATCAAACCATTATTAATTATTAGTATATATATATATATATATATATTTGTATATTTATATTATATATGTTATATATTATATTATATTTATTTATATATATATATTTGTGAAAATATATATATATTTATATAAATTCAAATAAGGAATAGTGAAATATAGATTCTTTTTATTTTACTATTTTAGTATCTATTAAATATCTATTAAGTAGCTGATTCACCGAGCCGCCGCTCGGTTCTTTAAAAAATTTATTCTTTATATGATCAGTTGTCAAAGAATATTAATAATTTCGTATATTTGTTACTTTTATAATGGATATCCTCCTTTCTATTATACTTATATTTTCATTAAATTATTAATTTGTATATAGAAATTTCAAAAATACAGAAATTATCTTTTTATATAAAAATGAGCTGTTCCCAGGCACAGAACCGACCGACGATTTGAAATAAATTAATTTCCAAACAACATTATATATATATATATAAAGTATAAAAAAAAAATATTTTTAAAACTTGAATTAAAATGACTAAATTATATTATCTTGGTTTTTATTTTTATTTTAATTATTCAATTATTAATTATTATTATATTTTAAGTGAAAAATTTCTGACAATGAATATAAAATTAATACTTTGTAAACTACCAATTTCGGTTTGCGGATATACACCAAAAGTTGATGAATTCATTTTAATGAAGTAAATATACCCAATTTAATCAAAATTCGTTGATGGCTCGGTTTAAAAAAAAACAATCCTTATATGTGTTCGACATAAAGTACAAAAATATTATTAATATTAATTCTAGCATTTCCCATATATATTATTCATTTATAAAAATGTTAACTTTTATTTCTGATAATCAAATATCATTTCAATTATTCAATTAAAAGGATCGTAATAGTTCCCATTTTAATGATTATAATTGAATATTATTAGATCCTATTTATTAAATATTTTAATGGAAATAATATATTCTTAATTTATTATTTGAAATTAATATCATTTAATGAAATTGTTTTCAAAAACATCATAATATGTAGACAATTTTCAAGATCAGAACTACATGGATAGATTTATTCAATTTTTGCTAGAATAATATAATTATTACAAATTTTATATTACTCTAATATTTATATCATCTCCAATTATAATTATTCTTTGTGTTATTTTGTTGCTAACTTCATGAATATTTTATTTTTGTTTATCTCAGGTAAGTTAAATGAATTTTAAAGATAATTTTTTTTTTTAAAAAAATCAAATGATTAATTTTTATATAAATGTAATAATAATAATAATAATAATAATAATAGTGCAAAAAATCGAATAATAATAATAATAATAATAATAAAATTTATTGAAACATGTACACTTAATGTTTTCGAAAACCAACTTACGTCATTAAAATGTTTTGATTTGGGTAGTAATTGATATAAATAATTAATTATTTTAATAAAAAAAAATAGTATATTTTCTCTAGTAAATATAAAATAGAATAAATACTATCTATTCTTCAAACATCGATTGTTCACCTCAAAAAATTTATCAAATATTAAAATATCCAAATGAATATTTCAATTCAGTGAAGAGAAAGAAAAATCGAAAAAAAAAATAAATTTTTATCAAAATGAACAATTTGAAAATTATAGTTTCTTTCCAATTCATTTTTTTTTAAGTATATTTCATTTTATTGAGAAAAGAGTAATTAAAATAAAATAAATAAAACTAAAACAATTGTCTTTTTGTCATTATAACGTTTTGATTTGGGTATTATTTTTGATTAAAGTAATTAATTAATTAATTTAATAAAAAAAAAATATTATAATTTCTCTATTAAATGGAAATGAATAAATACAATCTATAAACATCGATTCTTCAACTAAAAAACTCGCTAATTAATTAATCCTATTAACAATTTATATATATATAATTATTTCTAGTATAATAGATAGATATATAGTCAGATATATAGGCAGTGATTTATTGGTAAAATAAGAAGTAAGGGAACGCATAGTGGGAGCAAAAAGAGTCCTATTTTCAGCAAAATATTTTTTTTCCATATAGTTTTTATTTTTTCTTATTCTTACTATACAAAATATTAACGAATACAAAAAAAGAAATTCTAACAGTAGATTTAAGTGGGAGTTGTTGGGTCATGAAAAAGAACTGGAACGAGTTCCGGTTCTGAAAAAAGGTAAGGGAACGTCGTTCCCCCGCGTTCCCCTCCCAATACACCTCTCTATATAGCTATAATCTCAATAAACATTCTTTAATCATATATTATAATAAAAAACTATGTCTCCTATTAAAAATGTAAATCCATTTTGTTAATTATTATTATTATTATCTTTTAAGTAAGTATTCTTAAACTCAATACCGATGTGTATATATGAAAGTAGTTTAATTCAATTTTTTTTACATAATATATAATACAATTAAGATTTGTTTGGAATATGTTACTATGAATTTATGTTGTTATGTTTTTCTTTTGTTAAATTTTATGTATGTTTTAAGAAAAAATAACTTCTTTACATTGATTATATTTATCAAATAGAAAAGTCAAAAAAAATCGCTGAAATGCACCTTTTAACAATATAAATGCGTGATGGGGATGCATTTGAAAAGAGCATCATAGCTTTTCTTGTTCCTTTTTTTCCCTTATCCTATCCCAATCGATACCACCACTCTTTAGAAATATCTTTCCGTTGTCACGGAATGTACACTCCTGAAGTTTATTCAATCGATCTTCAATCACACTTTTAATATATATATATATATATATACAGTGTCGCATTTACGACTAGGCACATGAGGCGATAGCACGGGGCCTCGCTTTCTAAGGGGCCTCTAATCCCAGTTTTAATATTTATTTTTAAAATATTTTTTTAAAAATATTTAGGCTATAAGAACTATTTTGAACCGAATCTTTTATTAATTAATTAATTAATTATTTGTATTAAACAACCACACCCCCCGAGGGGGGCCTAAGGTTGACATTGTGCCTAGGGCCTCCGAAAAACTAAATGTGACACTGTATATATATATATATATATATATAATACAAGAATTAAAAAAAAAAAGACTATTACCACCACTCTCCCTGAAACCCAATCTAATTCTTCCTATTAATAAAATTAATTTTATAAAATATTATGGAATAAAAAAAACGACATTTGTCAAAATTTGTATTATTTCAAAAAAAAAAAAAAAAATAAAAAAATACATTAAAAATTGTTTGGCATTGAAAAGAAAAGTGAGAGGATGTGTTATTAATAGAAGCCCCCCCCCCCTCAATCAATTTCATTTCATTTAAAAATTAATTAAGAATTCTGTTTTCTAAACAAGCTAAACTTAAATACCGTTACAATTTAGAAATATTTATAGCATTATTCTTCTTTTTTTTTGAGACAGTAAAGGCCTTTATTTATATTTATACAAAATGTAATATACTAGTATTTTATTAATCTATAATATATATATAATTCAATTATAAAATATCTAATTGAATAGATTGAGCTCCTCTTGTATGAAATTATAAACAGTTGAAAGGAATTATTATTTGAATTTAAATTAACAATACAATCATTTGAATTTAAATTAACAATACTATCATTTGAATCTGAATTCATTATTTACATTAATATTAGGCTATACCTAATATGTGACGCCAGATCATTTATGTCATTTTTCACAACAACTTAAACTATTAATTAATAATTAATTAATATTAATTGATAATATTTATATATTGAATATATCAATATATATTTTGATTTACATCCAATGAGTGTTTTTTGTAATTTATATTTTAATTATTTATATAGATTTTGTTTAGAATAATAAAATAGCAAACAAAATATAATTCAATGTTAAGAAGAGATAAAAAAAATAATAAAATAAATAAATAAAAACAAGAAACAGGAAAGTTATAAAAATTAACTAGAATCCGAATTTAATGTAATTAATACTTTAAAAATAAAAGTTAAAATAAATAATTTGAAAAAAAAAATCATTTTATAATGGAACTATAAACTATTATAAATATTTATTTTTGATGAGAAAATTTTTAAAAATATCCTATTTTCGTTTTGATTGAGAAATCAAATCTGATATTTATCTGTTTCTTTTGAATTTGCTCTTTATGTAAATACTTACATGTACGAAGATATGGATATAAGAGTATATATATGTTATATTTTAATAATAATAATATAAATTTAACATAAAAAAAACTTTTAACCGCCCTACACAAGGACACCGCTTATTAAGTATTAATTAGGTATCTTATGATCAGTAGAACGGGTCCTATCAACTTTTATCTTGATTTTCTTGAACGGAGGCGCTACTTTTTATAAAGTAGTTTCCTAATGTTGATTCCGGAGGGTGTATTGTTTCCATCCCATAGACCCCCGATTTAAAATATATAATAATAATAGTAATAATAATAGGTGAAAGTTATACAGCAGCAATGCTGAGAAGGCGCAATCAAATCAAATAATAATAGTAAATAGATTTGAGTTCAGATAAAAAGAATATTTTACTATAATAATAATAACAAAACAAAAAAGTTTTACAGATACTATATATATATATATATACATATATATGTATATTCATAAACGTAACCGTCTGAATAATTACATTTCAAATAATCAAACAAATCAAATATAATAAAAGCAAAACATAATAATTATGAACAATAAAATGTTATCAATAAAATTCACTGATAAGAGTATACATGTTTCCATATATTTGATTTTATGGTAATTGTTTACAAAATTAGAAGCTTCAGGATGAAACTTTGCCAAAGCGTTCCTTTTTTAATTCCAAAGAAACTTTCCTTATAGAATATTTATCTCAATCTTTCAAATTTTAAAATAATTTTTATCTCGTAAACAAAAAGCAACCAAAAAATATTGCATAAGGAAAGTTTCTTTAAATTAAAAAAGGAATCCACTGGCAATATATATATATATATATATATATATATATATATATATATATATATATATATATATATATATAAAAGAAATTGATAAATAAACGTCTTTTAAATTTACTTCAAACAAATGAAAGGCCAAAAAAGAGTTTTTGTTTGTTTCAGTAAGAGAAAGAAATTTAAACAAAAATCCTATCTCGATTGTTCAATTTATATGGTTATTGTTGCGATGCTCATTGTGCTGCTTGGTACACCATAAATAACAATAAATTGAATGAACCTCGATGTTCAAAAAAAGTCGTTAGCCTTTGAATCCTGGGTCCTTCAATTGCTTTTAATACAATTCAATAAACCAAACCGCTTAGAAACAATTAAAAACAAAGAGATAATTAGAGAACAGGGGTAAATTAAAAAGCAAGGGGAGCAACCCTTGTGTGGTCCCTAAAAAGATCATTTTAATAGCCGTATAATCCGACTCGACTTCAACCTCTGGGATCCCCATTCATTGTTCCCTGGTCGCTTCAACAAAAATTTCGCTCCTCCTAAATAAACAGCGATTGAAAAAGAAGAAAAAACTGATGAGGGAGAAATTGAAGAATAAATTATTTATAGGAGCTATTTTGAAGTGCATTACAAAGAACGATGCAATCTTCGAGAATACTTTGGGTAAGAGATAATATAGAAATTAAAAAATAGGATACGATAAAAAAAAAATCTGGAGTGTATCCACTCGACGATCTCGCATTGGATTAAATAACATATATTATATTTAAATTAAATTAAATTAATTAAATTATAAATTCAAATTAATAAATAATATTTATTAAACCAGCTCATGTTTGCATCTTTGTTGATGGCACCACGTCACGTGTTGGCGCGTGAGATTTGCAGTGTTAAAAAATTAATTCTGGTACTTTCAGCGATTCAATCAAGCTGAAATTCTATATATAGCAGTTTTATACAATTTTTAATCATGTGAAAAATTATCAAACATATATGTTTATTTTTACGGTCACTTTAGAGGAAAAAAAATCAAAACGTTGTACGTAATGACACTCTTCCGGTTGAGCTACATTTCTCAGAAGTTGATAGAAAAATATGAATTTTGAATAATGCCCATGTACGAAATTTCATCATTCTAGCTCAAACCGTTATCTTGGTTACATACATACACACATACATTTTTCTCAACCTTAGTGAAAATGATTCAAGAACCTTCAAAACGTATAAAAACATCAAAATCTCAACATCGAAAATTTTACTGGCGAGATATTAAAAAAAATTAATTAAATTAGTTTTAAAAAATAATATGAAATTATATTTAAAGAATTTTATAGAAAACAAAAATACATAAATAAATAAATAAATAAATAAAAATTTATCATTGTGACAACAGGGAAAAAAATCTGGAGTGTCTCGCAAATTTGAAATGGATTAATTGATTAATTAATTAAAAAATTTAAATTTTCACAATATAGTATTGTTATTAAATAAATCAATTAATTAACATATATTAAATGTAAATTTAAAACCTTTACTTATACATTTTTTAAGTTAAAATTTAAAAAAAATAATTCCGATACAATTCCGATTCAATCAAGGTGAAATTCTATATCTATATAAATATATAAATATATATATATATATAAATAAATATATATATCTATATAAAACATACAATTTTTAATCATGTAAAAAATTATCAAACATATGTCTTTATTTTTACGGTCAGTTTAGAGGAAAAAAATGAAAACGTGTTGGGTAATGAATGGTCCTGTTCCAAATGAGCTACATTTTTCAAAAGTTGATAGAAAACTACGAATTTTGAATAATGCCCGTGCACCAAATTTCATTATTTTAGCTCAAACCGTTTTTGCGTAATCTTGTCTACATACACACAATTCATTTATAAATTTATGTATATAGTAAGATTATACCTCTATAATTACAATTTATAGGCGAGTGAATTAACAGCCATAGATAGTTATTCCATTAATTAAAGTGAATAATTAAAATAGTTATTAATTACCTAACAACGCAGATTCAGGTTACCTGGCGTCTTGTCATATTCACTGATCAATGCATACTAAATATTACAAAAAGATTTATTTTTTATTTTATTTATTATTATTATTATTATTCCAAAGAAATTGCTTATCAATAAAATAATTTTTTTTCAAAGAATTGGCCGAATTGCTTATCGCTTGATGTTCAATGGAAAAATAATCATTGGAATTGTGCTAACGGTGCCCTTTTCACTTTTCCCCGTGGACAGGCATCAATATTATTTATATTTTTAATACTAAAATTAAACATTAAATAAAAATTATTTAAAAAAAAAAAAGAAAAATTGATTGAATATATTTAACAATAAGGATATTTTTTTTGAATTCGATTTTTTTTTTCGTAAAATTATTTACTAAATCACTCCTTCCACACATTAACACAATTAAATATTATTATTAATAATAATCAATATTATTAAGAAAAAAATTTTTTAATTTTATATATTTATTATTAATATTAATTTTTCAAATAATTTGACTTTCTCATTATCATACATTAATATTATTTTCAATATTCATAATAACTATAATATTATAATAATAATAATAATAATAAATATTAAATAGAAATTATTAGAAAAAGAAAAATAATATAATATTTTTAAAAACCTAAAATTGAATATGATATTTGAGTGATATTTAGAAATATATTAAAATTAAATTTTATATCATTTAAAAAATTCACAATTTTTTAGCGTTGATATTTTTTTATTCATTGGCGAAGGGACAGTTTCTCTTATAATAGATAAATAAATAGATATAGTTATAATTTCAATAAACATTCTTTGATCATGCAATAAATCTGGAGTGTCTCAATTAGGCTATCTCGCAAATTTGATTTGGATAATCAAGCATTTTCTCAATTAAAATTATTTTCTAACCGATCATAGGATTTAAGGTTTTTAACATAATTTTCGCTGATAATATTTTATTGCAAAAAGGCTTTAAATTTATGAAATAGCATTTGTTTTCAACAGCTTTTAGCTGCATTGAACATTTATCATAGTTTTGAAAAAAATTAAATACATTACCAGGTATTTGACGGGGACGTAGCAATGGATGTACCCATTACATCTCTTATATGCGATGTTCAATGTGTTTACAATTCAATTACATACATCGTATTTAGATGGATAGTGTAATTTGATTATGTATTGAACACCTCTACACATTGGCAGTTAATGTGTTAAAAAATTTAAAAAATTAATTCCGGTACATTCAGCGATTCAATCAAACTGAAATACTATATATAGCAGTTGTATACAATTTTTATTCATGTGAAAAACTATCAAATATCTATCTTTATTTTTACGGTCAGTTTAGAGGAAAAATAATGAAAACGTGGTAAGTTATCGCTCCCTTCCGAATGAGCTACATTTCTAAGAAGTTGATAGAAAACTACAAATTTTGAATAATGCCCGTTTACCAAATTTCATTAATCTAGCTCAAACCGTTTTTGCGTAATCTTGTCAAGACATATAAACACAAACATTTTTCTCAATCTTAGTTTAAATGACTCAGGGACCTTCAACACATATAAAAACATCAAAATCTCGACATCGAATATTCCGAACTCGAGTCTTCTGTGTAGTAGACTGTCGTGCTAACCACCAAACTTAAATTAAATTGATTCATTTTATTTGATTTATTTATTTTTTAATTTTTGTTATTATTATTTGCGGATAGACCCTAAGGATCACGCAGAGCTTTTAAAGTAAAATGATTAATTATTGAATTTCTCCGTATGTAGTCTTCAGTGTGGTAGACTGTCCTACTAACCACTTTACCATTAAAGAGTCATTATAATTATTATTATTATTATTATTATTATATTTTAATTAGTTTAACGAAATTGGAAATCACAGGAGATGGGCGCTATTAAATAACCTCTATATACATCAACAAGTATAATAGGATTATAAAAACAAGGAGGTTGCCCTCGACGGATGATCCAGGATGAAGAAAGATTGAGAATCGAAGACACATTGTGGGTAAGCTATTTAAAATATTAAAATGTAAAAACTCACGATAAAGATAGTTGGAGAAATGTGGTTGCTGAGGCACTGAGATACGTATTAAAATATTAAAAGAAGGAAAAAAAATACTAAAATATTAACTACAATTAATTTTATTAATTTTTTTTTTAATTATATTAAAAATAGTATTGATTATGTCATATATTTACAAAAAAATTTTTAGGTAAAAGAATTTTGGGATGGAAAGGAAATGATTTAGATTTTTATTTTGATTAGAAATATTTTCTTGGCTCTGTTACTGTAAGAATGGTGGGTGGGGGGGGGGAAGGGTGTAGAAGTTAGAACCAATGATTAGTTATGAATTCCAGGCGATTTTTGTTGCTAAACTTATCCTGCTGAGTGAATGAGAACCGAGACACTTGAGGGATCACGTTCCACATGTCTGTCAGACATGAGAACATGACGTATCGGGGAATATCAAACAAATAAAAACAACTTTCTCCAAATGGTGAGCCGACTGAAATCCGGTTTCCGAAATAAATGAAAACATAATTCGATTGGCTCTCTGATGCTGAAGTGGAAGAAATCAATCTGAGTTTCAAAATGAATGTAGATCAGTGAAATTCAGAACAAATAGGGAAACGAAAGCAAAATTGATTGTCCAAATCGATAAATAAATTATTATCATCGTATCATACAATTGAGTTATGAAATTTTAATCGATATCATCAGTACTAGAATATTTATTCGGATTATATGTGAATGATAATCTTGAATTCGTAAAATAACGAACCTTCCTTATTGAAATTCATATTAATCAATTAATTAACTTTAAATTCTTAAAGCTTTGGTGGTTGTTTTTTTTTATAACGGAATTTTGTAAATAAAACCACATATTGATATTTGTTATTGTAAATTTTTTCAAAAAATACAAAAATATACTTCTATATACGAGGGTGGCTGAAAAGTTTCCGACCTGACCAAGAAAAACGATGTTTTTCAATTTTTTGTTTATTTTATTTTTCAAAATTCAAGATAGCTGAGACCTGTACGATGTTAGCTGAACGTGTGCGAAATATTTTGCAAAACCATTTGAATATGGAAAGCTGTGTTCAACGTGGGTGCCCCATTTCCTAACATTAGACCAAAAATTGCTTCGAAAAACCATTTCTAACGACAATTTGGCACTGTAGGCGTAATCCAAACGAATTTTTGCGTCGATTCACTGTTGATGAGATTTAAATTAAATTAAATTAATTAGAACACCATTATGAGAAATGTATCATCAGTGTTGATGGAGATTATGTTGAAAAATATAGCAAAAAAAAAAAAATTTAAAAACATTGATTTTCTTGGTCAGGTCGGAAACTTTTCCTATCTATACTTCTGCAGAAGTAGCAATCGAAACGTTGTGTATATTTTTATATTTGTTGAATAAATTTACAATAACAAATATCAATATGTGGTTTTATTTACAAAATTCCGTTATAAACTTTAAATTCGTTTGTTAAAATGTTAAATCGATATTTTTTTTCGACCATGGTAATGGAAACAAGAGAGGATGACTTGATTTTTATTTTTCAGTATGGAAGACAGAAATAAAAAGATACTTGTAAATAATATTGATGGGCGTTTGGTTCGTCTCCTATTTCGAAAATTGAAACGACATCTTTATGAATTACAGCTTGAATAAGGGTGGGAGAGAGAGAGAGGGTGAATTAAATCTCGAATGCTGCCGTCCATATGTGCTGACACTACGGTTACTAATGGTGTCAATTAAGGGTTGAAAACATATTTTGATGATTTTTCAAATTTCTTGGATATCCTAGCGAGTTGTAGAAACGTTAACATATTTATTCCATAACGCGACCAATAATACTATGCTTCATTAAAGGGCAAAAAACTGCCTGGCTGTCGTTTTCGTGTCTACCCCTCACGTCCTTTAAGGGCCATCGTCCTTAAACATCCCCTAACAAATATGTATATACAACTTTTCATCAGCAATTAGAGCTGACGGCGAGCATTCCGGACAATTGAATTTCAATTAATGTCAAATCAACCAATCGACAATAAAGAAAAAGTTTTATTCTTAAATAAAAAAAAAAATGTTATTAATTTTCTTTGTTGAAATTAATCAAAAATAATTAATGTTAATTATTAATTAAAGAATTGAGAATAATTAATTATATTGTAGATGTATGTTGGAATTCACAATGTTGTTGGTAATGGTATGTGAGCCCTTATAAGGACTGTGGAGTGCTTTTATCAATAAAGAGCAACGGAGTGAAGTAGAGTAAACAACGAGATTTGTCACCATGAGTTTCTATACTCTTAGCAAGTAGATGTTTTATTTTAGCGCCAAATTCACTGAGCGCTCATTGGGCAATTCCATATGAAAATATTTATAGAATATAAGAAAAAGAGAATAATATAAACGGATTAATTCAGTGGCGTACCTAGAACTTTTGCCGCCCGTGGCGATCTCCAGTTTGCCGCCCTTTTTATTATAAGTCAATCAAATAGTGGTATTTATAAATTAATGCACATAAATAAATTATTAAGTTATTTAATCAATATTAATTAATACACAGAGTAAATTTTTTTACACATATTTGTATGCACTCGTAAACATATTAATATAATATTTACTCTTCTAGCTTTCATACTAGAAAAATCGTGTATAATGCTCTCAAAATTTATATTTATATTTTTTCCGCCGGTCCTGCTTTTCAAAAGAAAAATCGATGATTTAAAAAAATATTGGTATATCTCTTCAAAGTAATCATATAAACTTTTCAAAAGAAATTACATTTATAAACTGATATCAAAAAATTTTAGTTAGGAAAAATTGCTGAACAAAATCGTAAAGATGCGTTTACGAATTCAACGAATTTTAATGAATACAATAAAATAAAATTATTATCCTGTTCTTGGAATTAGAATTCAAAATTTACACTAAAATGCATTTATATACACGGAGGAATAATATTCGAAATCATATAGTTAATCATAATTTATATAAATCAAATAGTAAACTTATAATAATCATAATAATCATTTATTATTCAAGAAAGAAAAAAAATAAATATGAAATGAATAAGTTGCTTTTTACAACTATAACTAAATATAAAAAATGCCGCCCCAAGATAAGTGCCGCCCGGTGCGGACCGCACCCACCGCACCCCCCTAGGTACGCCACTGGATTAATTCCATTAATAGATACATTTAAATTATTTGAAATTGTTTCTGTAGCTGGAAATTAATTTATTTCAAACCGTCGGTCGGTTCTGCGCCTGGCCACATGTCAACTTATTTACTTTCTGTGTTTTAGAGGTTCGAATAATTTCTAAATAATTCTTAATTATTTTCTATGAAGGTTTCAAGTAAAAGAAATCGAAGGATTATTTAATGCATATCTTGAGTGACATCTTTGTTTGTTTTTTTGTTTTTTTGTTTTTTATTTTTTTGCTTTCCAATTGGAATTTGGATTGAATTGAGTAACGAAGGGATAACAAAACAAAAAAAAGAGAGCAGGAAGGAGAAAATGTCCAACTGATAGTTGACATTGTTGGGCGGGCCGGAGCAAACATCAGACAAGAATTGAAATGCAATTGGTTGCTTGTCACTTTTGATAAGCAACCGTGGTATCCATTTCCGAGCAAATATTTGTTAATTATTATTTCATGAACGAAGACGTATGTCCAGGCGCCATTGTACTGTCAGCAGCGGCCATTATCGCGATCAGCCACTCGCGACTGATGTTTGCTCAAGTCACCGACTGGCAAGCCTTTCATCGGGCATGAATAACAGAAGCCAGTAACCATGGCCAATCAACAATTCATTCTGGTGAATAATTAAAAGCAACCAGCATGGTGAATAGACAGCAGACAACACCGCCTTCTTCAACAACCAATCCTCCTCCAAAATAAATTGGGGAGATTCATATTCTGAGATATTAACAATAAAAGGAAATCAATCAACAGAACAGAAAGTAATTCAATCAGTAAAAAGTTCATTTATTCAAATATATATATATATATATAAGTATTACACCTAATTCTCGATATAAGCAACACTTCTGAAATCATTTATTCCAAAAAGTTGCTTTTATAAAAAATGTTGCTTATATCATATATATAGACTAAATTCATATTTACCTTCTAGATTCTCAATTATTAAGTTTAAAAAAAAAGAAATTACAATTGAAATATTGAAAATATAGAAAAATCAAAGCAATAATTAGAAGTTTAAAATTAAAGAACGAGTTGTGATCTGAATTCAGTATTGAATACTTAATGATTTTCTTCGCTTCATCATTTTAAACTATTTTTTTTTAGGGTGAACTTAAAAGAAGTGAGGTTAGAATTGACAATTATGACAGTTGCTTTTATTGAATAAATACTTCCTAAATTGCTTATATCAAGTGGTGCTTATAACGAGAGTTGCTAATATCATGGGGTTGCTTACTTCGAGAGTTCACTGTATATTCTTTGGAATTACAAAATTTCATTAAGCATATAAGTATACTATATTGAATATTTAGAGATTATGTTTATCAAGCAAAAAATATGAAACATGGAAATAATAATATATACCTATGTTTAATTAACGTGGAATATATATAAAATAAAAACATAAAAGTATATATATAAATAAATATATGTATATATGTAAATAGGGCGCGTGGTTAGAATTGGAGAGAAATGAATGGTGGGGAGACCGATTGGGAAAAGTCCGGTTGGAAGACTAAGAACACAGTGGGCGGATAATGTAGGAAGGGACTTGAGAGAAATGGGAAAGGGTAGGAGATGGTTTGGGTCGGGATAGGGACACTTGGACAGAGGACTTATGGAGAAATGTGGTTGGTGTGGCCAAGAACTTTCGAGTTCCTTAGAGATATAGAGATAGATAAATATATATACCTAAATATGTATAACAAAAGCTCCATGTGGCGCCTCTGGTGGCTAAGTTAAGAAGTTGACATTCAATATAAAATTTATAATTCTAGAAATTTGCATTCTAAGAATGTATATAATATTTAATTTTTTATTTTAAGTTCTAATATTCAATAACATTAAAAGTAAAATCAATTTCAATTAAATTAAATATATTACTTCTATTTGATTAATATCTTTTAAAACAAAGTAAGTAATATTTTTTATATTTAAACTTTTAATTTAACTAAATTTATATGTGTTCATTTACCAACGACACTATGACAGATAATAAAAAAACAAATAATTTCAAATTGTATTGAATTTTTTAAATAATTTTTTTTATTTTTTTTTTTGTAAATTTTGTGTTTATTATTTTTAAATGAATTTCAATTAAATTACATTTTTGCATACAGACTTTCAACCAAATACTATTTCTTGATCATGGTTTAGTTAAATTATCTGTATATTTAATATAGTATTTATAATTATTAATTATCAATGAGCAGACAAAAATCTTTTAATTTTTTGAATAAAATTTATTTTTTCTATATAGCTAAATGATTATCGGCATTGATATTTTTATTATAAGAATATAATTACATGAGGTCTGTTTAAAAGAAAAGGTGAATTTTGAATTTACTCGGGCTGTGTACATTCCATTATCGAATTTTTTTTTTTGTTATGTTGGAACATATATGCTTCTCATATGTTAACATTATCAGCCATTTTGGATTAGTAGTTTGTTTTTAACAATTGAAAAAGTGAGACACATATTGTTTGTTCATCGATTATTTACTTTAAAATAAGTACCTGGAACACCGAGCTATCGCTCGAAACTTTAACAAATTTATACAATTTTTTAATTATTTATTACAATTGTTATATGGGTTTTCTAAAAATCAATCATTAAATGTTTCCTAAAATGGTACGAATTAATTATAATAACTTGATTTTCATTTCAAAATGAAAAATATATTCAAATTTTGATAAAATATTTGATCCTATATTATATATACTTATCTCGTATGTTGTTATAATTAGATGGCTTTTTTCAAAGTAGCAATAGCTTATAGCTTGAAATTCCTTCCTTTATAATTGTTTAGTACCTGGGACACCGAGCTCTCGCTCGACCATTTAAAAAATATTGATATACAATTATTCTTTAATTATTTATAACAATTATTAAATGTTACATCATTGCATGAATCTGATTAAATAAATGATATTTGGGGTTATAAATAATAATAATAATTAATAAAAATTTATAAGAATTAACAAAAAATTAAACGACAAAACAGATTAAAAAATTTCAAATATTTTAGAGAAAAAAAAAATAATTAAAAAGTATAATAACTAATTAATAAAATAAATATTAACAAATAATTAAAAATGAAAACCTTAAAAATAATGTTACAAGAATTGACAAATTGAGTAGTGAAATTATCAGAGAAGAATGTGTGAGGTAATTGAGTAAAAATAATATAAATATAAAATTTTTTTATAAAATAACGTTTTTCCAATGGACTAAAAAGAATAAAATAATTTTTCTATAAGCCTAACAAAGTTTATGGATGAATTGCTTCATATTCAACGAAAAACGTTGGGCGTATTTAGTTTTATTTATTTATATGAACAATCAAGTCAAATTTTTGTAATAATAAAAATTTGATTAAACAGATAAACTGACAAATTTTTTTATCATTCAATAAAATTCATAGATTAAGAGCTAAGAAATTAATCTTTTATTATTTTTCACTATATCAAAGTATGTTTCAAAATTTAAAAGAATTTTTAGTAAATTTTATATATTATGAATCAAATCCAAAATGCTTGATTATATTTGAAGAAATGGTGTTACTTGTTAATTAAGTGTTTTAGTGTGGTATGTAACTTAGTATATATATATATATATATATATATATGAATTATAGCTCTATAAAGGAAGTTAATTGCATAGAAATAAATGCGCCCAACGTTTTTCGTTGAATATGAAGCAATTCATCCATAAACTTTGTTAGGCTTATAGAAAAATTATTTTATTCTTTTTAGTCCATTGGAAAAACGTTATTTTATAAAATTTTTTTATATTTATATTAATTTATTCTTTTTAGTGCAATTTTAATATGATAAATTTATTTAATAAAACGAGAGAACTAGAAAAGATAAAGTTATAGAAAAATTTATATTACACAAATTGAATAAAACAAAAAAATATATTAATCTTCCAAAATTGATTTCATCCATTTATGTTAAGTAAATGTTATTATTGAATAATAATTATTATATTATATTTATAAATAAATAATTTTTATTAATATGAGATTTTATAAATGTATATATACATACATAAATATATATTTTATAAATAATATTGTCTTCGTAAAAAAAATTATTCTATTGTTTTGTTTCCTTTCTATCGTATACAATGTATATACAATGTATAAAAATAAAAGATATTTTCTCTATACCATCTGAGGGGAAGAAACCCCTCATCATTGGCAATACAACTGATTAATAAGAATACCGGGACCCCGAGCCTCGGCTCGGTACTTAAGTTAAAAAAAATGATTCATTATTATTGGGTTTGGCTGTTAATATTAATACCTGGGATACCGAGCTGTCGCTCGAAAAAATGTTTAGACATTATTATAGACATTTTCATTCTGTAAATTAAATAATTTTATTTCATTTAAATAAATATCTATTTTTAAATAATTTTTCTCTCTACATTATTTATCTAATTCTGACAATATATTAAGATCACACCGGGACCCGGAGCCTCGGCTAGGTAATTAAGTTAAAAAAAAATAATTCATTATTATATTGGGTTTGGCTGGTAATATTAATACTTGGGACACCGAGCTGATATACAATTCTTTAATTATTTATTACAATTATTAAATGTTGCATCATTGCATCAATCTGATTAAAATGTATTATTAGGTATGTTTCTAAGTGCATGAATATTTTTTTTTTATTGGAAGAATGATAAATATATATCGTAATTTATAATTATAAAATATTATTAAAATATATATTTTTAATTTTATTTCGAAATTAAATAAACAATTTTAAAATATTTTTCTTTTAAAAAAAGGCGGGAGTCAAATTTCAATATGAATGTCATATAAAAAAAATATTAATACAATATCCTTTAAAAAAAGGCGGGAGTAAAATTCCAAATTATATGTTTTTTTGTTTTTGTTTTTGTTTTTTTTGAGAGAGATTAATAAATATATATATATTTTATTAAAAATAAATATTTTTAATTTTATTTCGAAATTTATTTTATTTTAAAATATTTTAAATATAAAAAAAATATTAATACAATATCCTTTAAAAAAAGGCGGGAGTAAAATTCCAAATTATATGTTTTTTTGTTTTTGTTTTTGTTTTTTTTGAGAGAGATTAATAAATATATATATATATATATATATATTTTATTAAAAATAAATATTTTTAATTTTATTTCGAAATTTATTTTATTTTAAAATATTTTAAATATAAAAAAAATATTAATACAATATCCTTTAAAAAAAGGCGGGAGTAAAATTCCAAATGACGTCACACCCATATATAATTTTTAATTAAGAAATAAATAATGAAGCTGTATGTTTCAAGAGATATCATCAATAAAACTTAATTTTTCTTTATAAATACTATATCTAGTGTGAATTTGAAAAAAATCGTTAGAGCGGTTTTTGAGAACCAATGGCTATAGATAGATAGATAGATATATACAATTTTAGCTAGCATAATAAGATAAGATATGTATTATATGTACCTACTACATAAGTATTTTTTTTTTTTTTGGTGGAGGAATGATAAATATATTTCGTAATTTGATTCTAAAATATTATTAAAATAAATATTTTTAATTTTATTTATAAATTAAATAAAAAATTGTAAAAGGATTTAAATATAAAAAAATATTAATACAATATCAATTAAAAAATATTGGCGGAAAAATTGGTCATAAAACATACACCTCTTAAACGTACGTATTAATACACTGGAAGAAAGAAAAGAATGATCTTAAAAAATTATTTATTTAGAAATAAAACTGACATTTCAGCTATGCTGCTATTATGCTTTTCTTAGATCATAATGGATAATTCGTAGAGATAGGTAAAAATCTCCACATGTGAAATTTGGTTTGAAAACAATACCTTCCCCTTCCTATCGTCGGTCGGTAAAAATGTAATTTGTAGACAGCAGCGCCATCTAACAACGATAAGAATAAAAACGCATAAGGCTTCCGGAAGTCAAAATATGCGTGTCACTCACTTGGTGCTATCTTAAAGACAAATATATGGATGTTATTTTAGTTACAAATCAAAATCAAGATTTTAAACGTTATTATAACAGACCATCTGGATTATATTAATTATTAAATAGAATATATTTTATAATTGATAATAAATTAATCAATTAAAAATGGATCTTTATTCACAAGAAGACACAAAATATCCAATATATACAGGTTAGTTTTTATTTCTGTTTTTTTCATCTAAAGTAATGTTAATCGTCACTAAAAGTATTTTTTTTAATATTATTTGTAATGATATTATTCCTTAAATTGAATTATAAAATAAAAGTTAGATATATAAAAATATAATGATTTAAAATAACTAAACAATTCTTATTTTAGGTCCTCTCTATCCCTGTATATATTGTCAAACCAATTTTATAAGTGAGGAATTTTTATCGAAACATCTAGACAAATGTTTTCATAAAAAAATATTTTCCATTTTCAAAAGTGATCTACAACTCAAAAAGGATACTGGAGACGAAAAATTTAAAGAAACTGATTCAAACCCTATTGATGATAGACGTTTTCAATGTAATTATTGTGAAAAGAAATTTAATCAGAAATCACATTTAAAAACACATTTACTAATTCATAAAGGAGAAAAACCCTTTGAATGTAATTATTGTAAAAAGAAATTTAATATGAAATCAAATTTAAAAGTACATTTATTAATTCATACAGGAGAAAAACCCTTTGAATGTAATTATTGTGAAAAGAAATTTAATCAGAAATCACATATAGATCAACATTTATTAATTCATACAGGAGAAAAACCCTTTGAATGTACTTATTGTCAAAAGAAATTTAATCAGAATTCAGCTTTAAATACACATTTATTAAACCATACAGAAGACAGGCGTTTTCAATGTAATTATTGTGAAAAGAAATTTAATGATCGGTCAAATTTGAAAATACATTTATTAATTCATAAAAGAGAAAAACCTTTTGAATGTAATTATTGTGAAAAGAAATTTAAACACAAATCACATTTAAAAACACATTTACTAATTCATACAGGAGAAAAACCTTTTGAATGTAATTATTGTAAAAAGAAATTCAATATTCAATCCAATTTAAATTCACATTTAATAATTCATACAGGAGAAAAACCTTTTCAATGTAATTATTGTGAAAAGGTATTCAATAGGAAATCAATTTTAAAAAGACATTTTTTAATTCATACAGGAGAAAAACCTTTTCAATGTAATTATTGTGAAAAGAAATTCAATAGGCAATCAGTTTTAAAAAGACATTTATTAGTTCATACACGAGAAAAACCCTTTGAATGTAATTATTGTGAAAAGAAATTTAATCAGAAATCACATTTAGATCAACATTTATTAATTCATACAGGAGAAAAACCTTTTGAATGTAAGTATTGTGAAAAGAAATTTAATGATAAATCAAATTTAAATAAACATTTATTAAAACATAATGTTTGAAATATAGGCTTAATAAAGAAAAAAACATTTTCTTTGAATATAGCTTATATACTTTATAGCACAAATTGTAGTTTAAATCAATAAAAATCTGATTTATTTAACTTAGTATTTATATTTACTATATTATTTGGTAATAAATACATTATTACTAATTATCTATTGCATTTCAAAATCCTATCATTTTATTATCCATATGTTAATTTATTTATTATTTATATATCTAAAATATTTCTATGATTCTTTCATTTTACTAATCTATAATTGTAAATAAAAAAGAAACTTTATAAAAATCCTTATTTTCATTCTTACACGAGAAAAGCATTTTGAATTTAATTTAATCACATTTAAATTGTCATTTTCTAATTAATACAGGTAAAAACTTTTTTGAAATGAAGAGAAAATGAAGTACAGTGAGAAGAAAAATGAAATGAAAAATGGATAAAGCTGTGCGTGATCGTTTTTTTTTCACAAAATAACAATAATATTAATAAATAAACCACATGGACTAGTGTAGAAAATTTATAAAACAACAAACAATTACTAATATTAAGATTTTTCTATGAAATCAATGTAAAAAAATTATGATATCGATGAAATATGGATTTATTCATATTTAGAATCAAAAATGGAAGGAAATGATATATAATAAATAAATTTTACATTTGTATTTAAAAAAGTAACATTTTGCCTAAATTATTAATCAAAATTCAAGATTTTTCTATGAAATAAATGAAAATAATTATGATATCGAAGAAATATGAATTTATTTGTATTTAGAATTAATTAATTTTTTTTCTTAAATAATACTAAATAAAGTGTATCAATTAATTTATTATTTATTATTGTCAACAAATTGAATAATTGTAATATTATTTAGCAGAAAACTATTTGTATCATCTGAATTCATAATAAAATCGTTTATTTGCAAAAACAAAAATTTATTACTAAAAAAATAATGAAAGCTAAGAATTTTTATCGTTTTTATCACATAATATTCATCCAGGCAAATGCTTTTAATCTCTACAAAGTTTGAAAAGATAATTTGAATGAAAGAGAGCCAAATTTTGTATTGCTCAAATCACTAGAAACGGATCACCTTACATATACACAAAAATAATAACAATTGTAATAAAAACGTTAACTTATCAATCCAATTATCATTTTTTGTAAGTTCATTGGTAGTTCAATCAATGTAATAAAAACTCGAAAACAAAAATAAATAATATTTAAATAGTGCCATTATTTATCAAGAATATATTGATTAAAATTTTGTGTTTTTTTCATAATTATTAAAGGGGTTTTTATGAAAAAACCACATATTTGTAATTTATTGAATTAAATCAACGTACGAGGGTAGGTCAATAAGTCCGTGAGTTTTTGAATGAAACCCAGGTTTTTGGATACAAAATTATTTTACTTTTCAATGTAGTCTTCTTTGAGCTCTATACACTTCGTCCAACGTTTCTCCAATTTTTTTATCCCTTCCAAAAAATAAGATTTGACGAGGACGTCAAAATAGGTATTTAGTTGAGAGATGATTTCATCGTTGGAGTCTAATTTCTTTCCGTCGAGCCATTTTTTCAGGTTTGGAAACGAAAAATAGTCACTCGGGGCTAAATCCGGAGAATAGGACGGATGAGGGAGCAATTTGTATCCCAATTCATAGATTGTCATGAAAATTCACTTTTTTCACATTTTCTTAACAAATCATGAGGTAGATAGAGATAGTGTTGCTATTCAGTGTGGCCGATGTGGCCCATAGTTACCTGCAGCTTAGTCGACCCGGTGCCATCTATAATATTATTATATTATAAAGAAGCTCAATAAATCCCTTCATTGAGCTTCTTTATGTGGCTGTTGCAACACGAATATAATAATATTATAGATGGCACCGGGTCGGCTAAGCTGCAGGTACCTATGGGCCACATCGGCCACACTGAATAGCAATTTATATGGAACGGGTGGCCGACAGCCCAAAAAATAGTGTTAAAGCTAGGTATGTTATGTCAGCCACCGGTGGCCGACACGGCGTTTAACGTGTTAATGGATGTCAAACAAAAACTAAATGACCCAGCTAGTTCCATTTTCGAAAGGAATCACGGATATGACACAGACTTATTGACCTGCCCTCGAACAAAGTTTCTACTGCTTATTCTTAGTCATTATCAAGTACCGTAAGCTTGCTCCAACTCAAGCGGACTGACGTTGCACGTTTAATTAAATAAAATAATTACACAAATATATATATGTGGTCATTTAATAAAAACCCCTAATAAGTTTTATTATTATTTATGTAGAATTATCCAAATCAAGGTACAAATATTTTAGTGTAAAACATTTTCTTTTTTACTATAGAGATAGAGATAGTGTTGTGATCACGAAAATTTTCGATGTTGAGATTTTGATGTTTTTATACGTTTTGAAGGTCCCTGAGTCATTTTCACTAAGGTTGAGAAAAATGTCTGTGTGTATGTGTATGTTTGTAGACAAGATTACGCAAAAACGGTTTGAGCTAGAATCATGAAATTTGGTATACGGGAATTATTTAAAATTCGAAGTTTTCTCTCAACTTTTGAGAAATGTAGCTCAACCGGAAGAGGGTCATTACCTACAACATTTTTATTTTTTTTCTTCTAAAGTGACCGTAAAAATAAAGATATATGTTTGATCATTTTTCAGATGATTAATAATTGTATAAAACTGCTATATCTAGAATTTCAGCTTGATTGAATCGCTGAAAGTACCAGAATTAATTTTTTAACACTGCAAATCTCATGCGCTAACACGTGACGAGGTGCCATCAACAAAGAGCCAAACATGCGCTGATTTAATAAATATTATTTATTAATTTTTAATTTATAATTCATTAAATTTAATTTAAATATAATCTATATTAATTAATCCAATTCCAATTTGCGAGATATTCGAGTGGAGACACTCCAGCTTATTGATATTGAATAAATCGATAATAATATTGGGATGATTGGGGGTATTTCCAATGTCCAACCGATTCATCTTCCTCCTTTTCCTATAATTGGGAATTGCTTTTAAAGGATGTCTCACTGTTGACTTCTTTTTCCTCCCATGGATGAATTATTAAACGATCGTTTACCTGTGCATAATTTAGAGACGAAATAGCAAGAGGAGTGCACGTGTGCTTGCCGAGTACCGTCACCTGCTGGCTCAGTCATCGCCCGGCTCGAATGTGTTCAAATAGAGCGGATAAATGTTGCGCTTGTTTGGGAATAAACGACCAATCGAGTGATCAATAAAATAAAACACCAGCAGATGCTTCTTTCGATTCCAATCCCTTATCAATAATGAACAAGCTAACAGGGAGTCGGTCGCCAGCGATCAAAAAATAAATTTATATATAGAAAAAAGTACACTGTAATTAGGTAACCGCCCTTTGTAATTACTTTTCATTATGTATCCAACATATATATCTGGTTCATTAATAACGAAATTATTTTTTACATATATCACCCATCATTACTAAAAAATTTTATTGGTAAGCTATTATTATTTAGTACTTGGAAAAAAAGAATGTATCATTGTGTACACTTTCTAAAAAAAATCTGGAGTGTCTCCACTCGACGATCTCGCAAATTTGAATTGGATTAAATAACATAGATTATATTTAACTTAAATTAATAAATAATATTTATTAAACCAGCGCGTGTTTGGATCTTTGTTGATGGCACCACGTCACGTGTTGGCGCGTGAGATGTGCAATGTTAAAAAATTAATTCTAGTACTTTCAGCGATTCAATCAAACTGAAATTCTATATATAGCAGTTTTATACAATTTTTAATCATGTGAAAAATTATCAAACATATATGTTTATTTTTACGGTCACTTTAGGGGAAAAAAAATCAAAACGTTGTAGGTAAGGACCCTCTTCCGGTTGAGCTACATTTCTCAGAAGTTGATAGAAAACTTCGAATTTTAAATAATTCCCGTATACCAAATTTCATGATTCTAGCTCAAACCGTTATCTTGGTTACATACATACACACACACACAGACAGACATTTTTCTCAACTTTAGTGAAAATGATTCAGGAACCTTCTTCTGGCGAGATAGTAAAAATTGCATGTAAAATTCATGGATTCAAGATTTTGAAAAATTATATAAAATAAAATTCTGGAGTGACTCTACTCGACTATCTCGCAAATTTGAATTGGATTAATTAACATATATTATATTTAAATTAAATTTAATTAATTATATAAAAGTATAATTGAATTAAATTAATTAATAAAAGGAATTAAATTTAGAGTATAGTATTGTTGTTCAATTAAATTAATTAATTAATTAACATATATTAAATTTAAATTTAAAACTTTTACCTTCATTTTTAAGTCAAAATTTAAAAATTTAAAAAATTATTATTTGTTGATGACACCACGTCACGTGCTGGCGCGTGATTAGCAGTCAATGAGTTTAAAAAATTTAAAAATTAATTATGTGGTACTTTCAGCGATTCAATCAAACTGAAATTCTATATATAGCAGTTTTATACAATTTTTAATCATGTGAAAAACTATCTATCTTTATTTTTACAGTCAATTTAGAAAAAAATTTAATTAATTATAAATTATAAATTAAAATTAATAAATAATATATTTTAAACCAGCGCGTCTTTGGTTCTTTGAGGATGGCACCACGTCACGTGTTGGCGCGAGATTTGCAGTGTTAAAAAAATAATTCCGGAACTTTCAGCAATTCAATCAAGCTGAAATTCTATATATGGTAGTTTTATAAAAAAATTTATCATGTGAAAAACTATCAAACATATATCTTTATTTTTACGGTAAGTTTAGAGGAAAAAAAATGAAAACGTGGTAGTTAATGACCCTCTTCCGGTTGAGCTACGTTTCTCAAAAGTTGATAAAAAACTACGAATTTTGAATAATGCCGGTATACCAAATTTCATGAATCTAGCTCAAACCGTTTTTGCGTAATCTTACATTCATACACTCATAAACACACACACACAGACAGACATTTTTCTCAACCTTAGTGAAAATGATTCAGGAACCTTCAAAACGTATAAAAACATCAAAATCTCGACATCGAAAATTTTCGTTCGGTCGCTTTTTAAATATTTTCTTAATGTAGAAATTAAACTTCTCATAAGCCATCAACAATTCTAACCAAGTGTTTCTGTTCAATGTAACGACCTTGATTGTATTATTCTAACTGTGGATGCATAGAGATAATGTAATTCCATTTGCGCCATTCGCCTGTAATTTCTTCTTTTTTTTGTCTTTAAATTCTTCGAAACATCCAAAATTAATTTGATAAATTGTTTGATCAATTTCAATTTAATAATACTACTAATATTTATCTAGGTATGTAAAGTATGTATACCTAAAAATAAAAAAAAAAAGATTTGCATACCTCTAAAAAAAAATCAATTCAATTTTTTAAATTCAATACCAAATGACAATCAAATAATTAATATAATATGTGTTTATCTGTTTTTCAAATATGTAAAAAATTTCAAACTAATTGAATATCTTGGAATTAGATAAAATTCCAAACGCAAAATTTGTTTACATACATAGATGGATAGATATGAACTTAATAAAACTGTGTGAAAAAAAGTTATTTAATTTCATAAATGGAATACATAAATAATATTTTAAATTTTATGGTGGCGTAGTCATTAAATACTTGTTTAATTAATCCAGAACTTCAAACGCCTAGAAATATTCACCATTCTATGAAGAAAATAATAAAAATAAAAAATAATAAATTTAAAGACTATTTACTCTAACTATCTTCCCCCCCCCCCCTCTTCTCTAATAGACCACATTAAAAATTCCTTTTTTTTAAATATTAATAATCTCTACCCAAACATTTCAAAATTAATATTTTTTCTTAAAGAAAAACAAAATTATTATTCTTGACTTATTGATTCGATTTTATTGAGTAAAATTTTAATAAATTTTCATATAATATTTTAATTTTCAAGTTGTCCATTTGTCATCTTTTCTGAACCATGCAATAAATACATGGAAGAATCTTGGCAGTGCCCGTTCCAGTGGGCGGCAAACCGGGGCGGAAAATCTGAAGGGCGGCATTTTGTTTATGAATGTAATCAATTTTACGAATATAGGGACGCCGTGGGTGCTGATCTTGATGAGACAATGAGGTAATCGATGTAAATAAAATAAATTTTAATATTAAACAATCATTTGGTGGTTATAAATAGTCACATGGCGTTTCAGTAAAATTCAATTACTTAATCCAATGGAAGCATCATTTAAAAAGTTGCATATTATTTTCAGGCTTTTAGGAGGTTAAAGAATACTAGTAGTTAATAATTTCTTGGGTTTGTATTTGGGAAAGTTGTATTCATAGAAATTTTTTTTTTTTTTGATTTACAAGTATTAGTGATTTATAATAAAAGGTGTTTTTTTTTTTTGAGGTATAGAATTTTAAGTTGGCATTACTGTTCAAATTGACGACCGATTTAACAGCTGTCAAGTGATTTATTCTCAGTTTGGTTTGGTAATTCATCATGAATAGACTCACGCCTGAACAACGCTTGCAAATAGTGCAATTTTATTTCGAAAATAATGGTCCTGTGCGGAATACGTATCGTGCACTACGTTCGACAAAATCGTCAATCAGAGCGGTTAATTCAACTAACCTTGGAACGTTTTCGCACCACGTTTACTCTTATTGATAACTCGCATCCCCAGAGACGCCGTACGGTGCGTAAAGAAGAAGCTATTGCTACTGTTCGTCGTGTTATTGCCGATATACGGCCACCAATGTTGGAAATTATCGAAAATTGGACCAGATTGGACTACATCCGAGCCAGCCACAGTCATATGCCAGAAATCATATATAAAATGTAATGCCACAAGATTATCTTTTGTATAAATAAAATTCATGTCAATCGAATAATCCATCGTTGTTTTATTGCAATTTAAAGTTCTATACCTCGAAAAGAAACACCCCTTACAATGACCAAATACAAGGATAATCCGAGATTGGATTAGTATGGAAAGATTGTGACCATCCTAGACGATTTTATTTTGAAAGCAGCATTTCCAAAAAAAAAAAAACGACTTTTTTCCACTTTTCTGAGCACGATTTCAATGTACAGAAAAAATGGCATGTGTTTTCAAACTTGTAAATGGACGTTAAATATCCTAACTTGCAGGTTGTAATAGATAAACCTAGAATCAATAATTTTGTATATTTAATATTATTTTTTTACTTTAATTTTAGTTTTCATATGATAATATGTATTAGTAGTTTTCATTTGATCTCCCTTATTTCATGTTTCCATTGATCAAAGGATCGGAATAAATTATTAGAAATAATAATGGATGAGTGTAGATGAGAGGAGAAGGGGAATAAACGTGAAGAACCTCAACATTTGACCGCAAATTAATTTTAATTATCATTCAAAGAATATAACTTATAAATGTTTAATGAATTTTCACAGTGTATGGATTTTCTCGCCAGTTTTGGTTTCTTGTCTGTTGAATAATAAAGCGGAGAGAGAAGAAATAAAAAAAAAAAACAGAGACACACACACACACATACACTCACCCACCCAAATGCCTCGTAGGGTCTGAGTTTGATTTGGGTAATGAGAAGGCACACGGTGATCGGGGGTTCCGTCCGCGAGGCCCATTATTAATAAAGGAATCAGCTGATCTTTTCTCAGGGCGGTTCACGTCATTGACTGTTTGCTCAGCGCTGATGATAGGGAATGGAGACGCGTAGCTCGCCGACCTCATCCAATATTCAGGCAGGTATTTAGAGAAAGGGTTGCATGTATAGGGGATTCCACCCGACCCGTTAAATATTCCAATAACTTATTTTCATCTAAACAACTAATTACGTGAATAAGGAAATTTCGATTTTAATACAAGATTAAGTTATTTCTAATAAGAAAGAGAGAGAGAAAAAAAAATTGATCTATTGACTTTGAAAAGGACAAATAGACGAACCTATTATTATTATTATTATTAGATTATGATCTAAGCAAATTACAATCTATATATAAAAACATTTTATTATATATAAATACTTATATATACGAGGTGTGTTCGAAAAGTAAGGTGACTTTTCAAATTTCGATTATCGCATTTTTTGTTTGGTTGTGAGAGGCGCAAAGGTTATAAGTGTTTTGCGGGCTCGGCAATCTTTTCCTATTGAAAAATACGGATCAAAGGATTTACATCAAATTTTGTGTAAAAAATAAAATAATGTGCTCCGAAACACTTGAAATGTTGACAGTGGCATACGCTGAAACTGTTCTGAATAAAAAAAATGTTTACACGTGGTACATATTCTTCCAAGATGGCCGGGAAGATCCCAATGACGAGCCTCGCTCTGGACGCTTTTGCTCACTGTTTTCTTCGATTACCATGGTGTGGTGCATCAGGATTTCTTACCATATGGTCGTACGGTCAATAAACAGTATTATCTTGAAATTATGCGAGAAGCAATACGAAGAAAACGTCTAGAATTGTGGAAATACAATTCATGGCTTTTGCATCACGAAAATGCCCCTGCCCACTCATCTTTGAGAGATTTTTTGGCCAAAAACAACACCACATTCATACCTCAGCCACCATATTCACCGGATTTGGCCCCTTGCGACTTTGTCTTGTTTCCAAATAAAGAGACCTATGACCTATGCAACGATTGAGGAGATAAAGACTGCATCACTGGAAGAATTCAAGGCTATACCGAAAAGTGCTTATGAGAAGTGCTTTGAGGATTGGAAAAATCGGTGGCATAAGTGTATTGTATCTGAGGGGGATTACTTTGAAGGGGACAACATAAATATTGATAAATAAATAAATATTTTTTCTTAAAAATACAAAGTCATCTTACTTTTCGAACACACCTCGTATATATATAATATTGGGGTTATTATAAAGGTATGAAGCGCCATCTATGCCGTAAAGGAACTAGAATAGATAGAATATGACGTTTATGCAACCCCAATGATAATGAGAATAATAAAATCGAGGTCACAATGAACGGGATACATGGTTGGAATGGATGAGGTATGGCTAGAGAGAAGTTTATATATAAGGAAGGGATCCCAAAGACCAAGGAAGTTATAAACTGAGAATTTAAAGATATAATCGAGGTGGGAGAAGGAAATGTGAAATTGGAATTGGATGGAAGTATTTCAGAATAAGGAACGATGGGGATTGTGATTGTTACTTTCAGTACCGCTACAGAGATCTATAGATAAGTATACTCTTATATGATTATAATATTTACAAGTAAAATAATGATTAAGTCTTTCTGAATTTATAAATAAACCTCTGGACTAAAAGAAAATAATAGAGAGAAAATGTTATAATTATTTTCTTTTTTATTATTAATTTAATACTAGATATTTATTCACATATAAATTAATGAGATGAAATAAAATTGAGAATATATTGGGACTCGGTTATATATTTTAGAAAAGGAAAGGATGTAAGAGAGATGGGAGTGGCTCGGGGCATTTGGAGTAATGTGGTTGCTGAGGGCAAAAACTTTCGGGTTCCGTAGAGTCACAGAGATAGATAGTTATAGGTGGTATATATATATAATAATAATAAATAAATACCTAGATTTGATTTCATCAAAATTATATAAATGATAATGGAGCTAATTGAATTGGTCAAAACATTTTGAATTTCCAAAAAAAAAAAAAAAAAAAAAAAAAAAAAATTAAATTTCATTGAACAATAAGAAAGAAAGAAATTCGGTGGATTATTTTACGTTAAATTACGTAAGAATGAAATACTGAAACCTTTCTTTATATGTTATAATTATTTACTTTTTATTAAATATTTCGTTGGTATTTTTGGAAAGGGGTAAATGAACGAAAGGTGTATTTATTTTTGGGTTGGCGCCCCTCCGAGTGCGTTTACATTCCAGTTCCAGTTAACCTTTGTAAGTTGCTGGATGAATGCACAGAGGAATTTTTGATATTCACTGATAATCGCAGAAAATCTGAAGCCCCAATATCTGAATCTCCAAGACAATCTTCATGCCATTAGAATTCCTCGGATGCAATCTAATCCCCTTCCATCTGGATGTTTAACTAATTAACAGCAATGACTTGGACAATCGTTGGTATGTTTCGGTGATCCATTACTATTCAGTGGCCCCCGTGTCTTAGGTATTCTGCTCCGAAAATATTGACATTTTGAATTCGAATTGAGCCCGCAAATCCTCAAACAAGTAGCCAAATAACAAGGAGCCAGGTAGCATACGAGGTCATTGAAAAACAATCCAACATAGGCAGGTTACCCCACTCTCCTCCTTTCCCCCCCTCTCTCTTTTTTTTGATTATGATAATTAAAACCAATGATAGTGAATATTTTTTTCTATTTGGAAAATAATAGACAAGGAAGATTTTTAAAATCAATAAGAATCGTATGACTTAATTAGAACGGGACTGATATGTACAATTTTATGGGAGGTGAAGGGGTGGGTTGCTGTGTCACGAGCTCTAATGAAGCCGCCGCACTCTTTCTTTAAAACTAACAGCCAATTTGTCGGTGGATTGGATCGGGTTCTCAAGCGAGCCAGGGACCCGTCACAATAATTCAGCTAGGATACATGTTCTTCTCCAAATGCGTAATGATCGGTTCAAGAAAATATTCAACAACAAAAAAATAATGTATAAAGAAACAACTCCTCTGGAATAGATAAAGATAAATATTATTAAAAAAATATTAAACATTTAATGTTTTTTTTTTGTTTTTTTAGATTTTTATAAAAAAAAAAATATTTATAATTTAACATTTATTTTAGGGGAATATAGAATTTCACTTAAAATAGAAAAAAAAATTGTTAAATAATAAATTTATTAAATAAAATATAAAATGGTACTTTAGCCAATTTAGTGAAAAAAATACATTTAAAATGTTTTAAATATGAAATTTCAATTCTGAGCAGATTTTCGTTTAAATACGTACATACCCGAGTATAGGTAATTTTGGGGCCTTAAAAGATGTATTAAATACTACAATTTAAATTTTATATATATAAAGGAAAAAAATAAATTAAAATAAAATTACTCGATATATTTTTAATAGTGTTATACAGAAATGATTTGATATGTCATATAATTCTAGAATTAATGTTTATTATATATATATATATATATATATAACCACATTATCTATTATATATCCTTCGTAAGTACAGAGCCTACCAAATCGGTTGCAGACTAAGCAGCAGTGTTCTATGATCAGTAGAACGGATCTTCTCAACCTTTATCTTGATTATGTTGATCGGAGCCGCTACTTTTTATTTTAAGTAGCTTATATAAATTTTGATTCCTAAGACTGAGTGCATTCCGTCTCATAGAGAAATTCCCTTGCCAGACCTGGGACTGGAACACGGGACCACGAATAGAAGAGTCATGCGTGTTTATTCTCCCAGAATGTGTGGCGTTTTTATTTTGACTTTGAACACTTTTGAATATATTTCAACCTCATTAAGAAGAATTAATGAAATATGACAAATAATAAAAATGAAATAAGTAAAAAGGATATAATTAAATTTCAAAATAATTTACAAAAAATATTCGCCCCTTGTACACCAGCAACCGGTAATAAAGTTGATTGATGATGTTTCCACCAAATTATCCCAATTCATCTTTCTCTTCCTAGAACCTTTATATTAACATAAATTTATATGTTTTCACTCAAATTAAATATTATATTAAGAAATGAATGATGATAAACTTCCATTTGGCGAAATGAAGTAAGGTATTTAGATCATTTTATAATCAGAGATAGAGAAGATAATAAACAAGTATAAGCAGCAGCGAAGAAAGAAGGAAAAAATGAAAAGAATATATTAATAAATTAGAAATTAGTTTATGAAAAATTAATTTAAAAAAATAAATAATTAAATATTGCCCTAGGCGTCAGTAAATCTTCCAAACCTGAAACATTTTGGCAACACTTTTAGTCCTACTTTTAATAAAAGTAAAATCATCCCAATTAAATCTATTAAAATAAATAAATAATTAATATTATTTACATAATTATAATTTATTAGTTAAATTATTACATAAAAAAAATGAAATTAAATTTTCAAATCAATTAACTTTTTCCAGAAATATTACCTACACCAAATTTCACATGTGGAGATTTTTACATATCTTCAAGAATCATGCATTTTGTTAACAGAAAAAAGTATTTTTAGCATGATGTCTGTCTGTCCGTCAGTCCAGCTTGAACGGCTCAACGGATTTTGAAAAAATTTCATATATTTACCTAATGCATCAGTAGCATGAATTCATCAACTCTTGGTTTATATCCGGAAACAAAGTATTAATTTTATATTCATTGTCGGAAATTTTTCACTTAAAATATAATAATAATTAATAATTGACTAATTAAACTAAAAATAAAAAACAAGATAATATAATTTAGTCATTTTAATTCAAGTTTTAAATATATTTTTTTTTATACTTTTTATATATCTTATAAATATAATGTTGTTTGGAAATTAATTTATTTCAAATCATCGGTCGGTTCTGTGCCTGGCCACATCTCATATTTTTTCTAGAAATTATTATGATTTATTTTTAATACATACTCTTAAAAATTATAATATTATTTTATTAATCCAAAAACCCGCCTGCTTTCGATCATTTTTAAAATTAAGATAAGTAAATAAATGAATTTGTACCCGAAAAACATTGTTTAAAGAGAATCTACCCCAGAAAATTTAAAAAGAATAAATATATTTTCAAAAATTGAATTAATATAAATATTTAAATAATGAATCTATAATTGTATCTTAGAAATTATATTTTTTTTAAAATTAATTCTATTTTTATAAAATAAAATTGATTTTATTTAATTACTAGTGGTCAGTTGATTTGTTGGTTTTCACGCTTATATTGAGGGTTTCACCCTTTGTAAATTCCTCTGTGGGTAAAATATGGGTTTAAACTGGCCCAGATAGATTACAATACTATTTTGTTTCTAAAATTTACTATTAATGAAATTAAAATATTAAAAATAAATCATTAATATTAATGTACTATACAATAAATAAAAAAGTAAGAAATATTCATTTTTAATAATTCTATTTTTATTTTTTGATTAATTGTAAGTTCTAATTAAAATCAATATGACAATAGGATACGATAATTTTCAATCTCTTATAGTTTATTGCAGTGATTCTCAACCACTGTGCCGCGAGATTATGATGCTCTTAAACATTTCCGACTTTTTTTCAATTTGGTTCTAAAAAAAAACAAAAAGTAAACCGTTTTTGGGACCACTTTGTTTTCAATATTGTAAACTTTTACACTTATCTTTTTCTTTGTGTGCCGCCAAATTTTTAAACCGTTAAAAGTGTGCCGCGGTAAAAAAAAAAGGTTGAGAATCACTGGTTTATTGTATAGAATTAAAATAAAAAAAAATTACCATATTATATTTGAAAAATGTTCTTGAAATAATTTTATCGAAGTTCAAATTGTATGTAATTTATGTAAATTTCGATATTTAATAAAAATATTTATTTATTTTTTCAATTGTTTAGAACGCAAAGGAAACGAGGATTTAGTGAGGGTGAGGACCGAGGGCTCTGGTCACGCCCCCCCCCCTCCCCGTCATTAACCATCGATGGATTATTGATAGGCTGCGGTCGCGTCTTTTGATCGGTTGGCAGGTCGTGGGACCCGGTACACCTGACAGCGTCTCGTTCCCCCCCTCTACCTCATTTCAGAAGACAGGGACGCTCCAGGAAATCTCGGTCAATAGCTGCCCATCGCAAACTTTCAATAAATAATCACATTGTAATCTGTAAAAAAAAACAACAAAACCAAATAAGGAATTTTAGGAACAAATAAACAAACAAAAATGTATTATAGAGAATTACTGTTGTCTACCTAATGATCCATTAATCAATAATAATAATAATAATAATTGCTATAATTACCATTTGTCCAAAGCAGAGTTATACATTTATATTTCGTTTCCTCTTATCAGTTGTTCATTTAAATTTAATCACTGTTTTTAAATGAACATGAATTTTCTATTATACCAAGTAGAAACTTTTAAATGGATAAATTAATAAATAAATGAATACAATTTTTCAGTTTCATAGGAGTATAATATTATGATAAAACATTGCATTGTTGATGAAATATTATGTCTCTAAAAAATTAATCCAAGGGAATTGTTGTATTTAATTAAATAAGTATACACATTTTTATTTTTGGGGATGGGGACGTTTTCTTTCTCTTTGTTGCGGAGGGTTGTCCCAGTCTGAGAGAGTTTAGGTTGAGGGTGCTTGGCAATTTAAGGGATTAAAGGAGTACTTTGAGGGTAAGAGTTTGGGAGTGTCTTATAATACTAAAAGGATGTTTGGAAATACAGGTTCTCTTTATGGATTGAAATGAATTATTATGGATTATTTGAATAGTTATTTATTATTTACAGATGGGCAACAGCTTTAAAGAGAAATTATTAGTTATTGAATTTTTCCTAGGCCAGAACTCGAGTCTTCTGTGTGGTAGACTATCGTGCTAACCACTAAACCACTCTTATGAATAGTTATTATATTGTGATTAGAGGTTTAAATGAATTTAAGGATTTTTGTTAAAAAAAAGTTCTTCTTCCTCTTCCTATAACGCCACAGTCAACATATTAGCACTTTATTCCATTTTTAACGTCAAATTTAATGCAGATTCTTTAAAAAATCGAAGAATTCACAAAAACGACTAACTTTTTCAGTTGTCAAAAACAAACTACTAATCCAAAATGGCTAATAATGTCAATTTATGAGAAACATATATGTACCAACATAACAAAAAAAAAAAATTTCGATAATCGAATGTACACAGGCCGCGAAAATTCAAAATTTACCTTTTATTTTCAAAAGACCTCGTATATATTTCTCTTGTACAAATTTTCAATTATTAAAATAAAATACTTTTATTCATCCATTCAAGTTCAAATACATATTTTTCAACTTATACTGGATGACAACTTCATGTTAATGGAGTTTTTTCCAATATTAAATAATTAATTAAATGTTATTTATTAATTTTAGTTTATGGTAGAAATACATTATTATATATCAGATATTTATCAAGATATCAATTTGCCTTGCAATTGCTAAGTTAGCAACACCGTCGGCTTAAATTTTTCATTCCTTCGGATAAAATCACGCCGAAGCAAATAATATTTTTATTTTATTTATAATTAATTTTTTATACTTTTTTAATACTAAAGTTTTAGTAGTTTTAAGTAAGAATGGATTTTAAAAATTTTTTCTTTATATTAATTCTTCTTCTTTTTATCTGTATTTTATTATACAAAGCATTACTATTTTTTATTTAATTCATATGTAAATTTTTTAAGATAAAGAAATTTCTTTATTATATTGTAATTAAAAAGAATTAAATAAACATGTATCTATGTATAATATAATCAAAGTAAAAAATTAATTTAAATATATATATATATACCTTTATATATATATATATATATATAAAGACATTTTATTAATTAAAAAGCATTTCAATCGAATTCATTCGATTATTTATTTATATATATATTTTAGATTTATTCCTTTAATTTAACGGAATAAAAAAAAATAAATAGGATCATACGTATTTTATTATTTAACATTTCTGAAGAATATTTGAAACATTTTCTACCAGGTAATTAAATAATTCTCTATAGATTTCTTTATCGGTGTGGGTTGGCAATTATTTTTATATATCAGAAAATAATTTAAAAAATCGAACCAGAAACCTTGAAATAGTTTTCACTTTTCTATATAATTTAAATGATCTATTTAATTATTTATAAAGAAGAAAAATATGAATTTCATTAATCAATTTATCATTTTATAATTCAATTTTATTTTTATTATTCTGTTTTGTGTAATTAAAATTAAATAAATAAATAATATTTATTATTATTATTATTATTTATTGCATATATATATATATATATATATATATATCTTATCTTATTATACTAGCAAAAATTGTATATATATATATATATTTGTATATTTTGAGATATTGAACCGCTCTAAGGATTCTTTTGAAATTCACACAATACATAATATTTACAAAGAAAATGTATTGGTTTTAACCTCAAGAAAAATCAACTTTATTTTCTTAATTCAAAATAGTAAATTTAAATAACCTCACCAACTACATCATCCATATTCCATATTGAAATTTGCGTTCCGCCATATTCCTTTTTAATTGAAATTGTATTAATAATTTTTTATATTTAAAATATTTTAAAATTTTTAATTTAATATTTCGAAATAAAATTAAAAATATTTATTATAATAATATTTTAGAATCAAATTAGGAAATATATTATCATTTTCCCATCCAAAAAAACAAAACAAAAATTATTCATGAAGTTAGCAACATATAATACATATGAACAATTATAAATGAAGAAACTTTATAATAAATTAATATCTTAAATTATTAAAGCTTTGGTCACTTGTCAATGGACACTCGAACAGTGCAGTCGCTTGATAATGATTGCAGAAGTAGCAATCGAAACGTTGTGTATATGTTTGTATTTTTGAATAAATTTACAATAACAAATATTAATGTGGTTTAATTTACAAAATTCCGTTATAAATTAATATCTTATGTCAAATAAATTGTTGAATAAATTTTATCTAATAATATTAAATTATATTATATTAATTAAAATGTTTTTTTTTATATTAAATTATAAATAATATAAATGATATTTGATTATTATAAATAAAAAGAAAAAAATATAACCTTCCTTCTTAATCCTCCTTTCTTAATTAAAATAAAGACAGGTACAGGTGTCAATATAATTTCAGAAGTTTTATTATTATCAGTGTGGTAATCCTTGGTGAAATTAAAGCTAATGCTATTTTGAAATATTTATATATATATATACACATATTTTATAGTTAAATTCTATTAATATATATAAAATAACATCAAATTATTTTTTGTGTTTTCTATACTTCAACTTATCATTTTCTCTTTGTCGAAAAGTCATATGAAAATTCCCACAAATATTATTATTATTCTCTTAAAAAATATTTTTTCTTTTGTAGAAAAAAGAGCAACAAATCCTTTGATTTTTTTTGTTGTTTAATTCTTGTAGTGAAAAATACACCGTTGACTTGAAAAGACACCGTGTTTTAAGCTGATTTGTTGGCCGTGAAAAATCCCCAGATGGGTCAATTAGTTTAGGTCATTCGGTAGAGGTCATTCGGCCCCCCCCCCACCCCCAAACAACACCTGAAATCGGTTATCATCAGCGTCGTCTTCCTCCATCCACCTCCTAATCATCCTCCCAGACCTGAGCGATCCGTCTGTCGCTCAACTCTTGCCGAAGCGTTTTTTGACAGCCGCCGTCTTCTCCTTTGGTGGGAACGCGAGTGTCGGCTCCCTTTGAAACGGAGAGGTTCAACATTAGGATGTCAGTTGTCAATGGGTGAGGGGGCGGAGTTGCCGAGCCCGGGGACCCCACCTGGCCCTGCTTTTGTGGGCCCCAACACGTCTTTATTAGCGGTAGAAAAGGTGTCGAAATGAAGAAGCAAGCGCTCAGGGCCGATTCTGCACGGCTCCTGTCAAAGCTAATCAGATCAACACAATTGTTCAAGGGTCCTGAGCGGCTCCCAAATGATTACAGGCCGGCAAACGAAAATATTTCGGGGTTCAACCATCACAACACAACAGACGGAAATCAGATCAGATTCGAAGCCAAAAGGGTTGATTGCTTTCAGGAAGTGGAACGAACAAATTTCCATCCAATTCAGCTCTAATACTATTAAACAAACAATTTTCGGTTTCACAATTCATTCCAAAATCCGTTTGTTAGATCCATTCAAGATTTATTGTCAAAATAAGTAGATTTACCCGACTAGAATGTTATATAACTATATTTAGGTATATTGAAGTAAATAGAAATTCAAAAAACAAAAATTTCACAAGACTTTTTTTTTTTGGGGGGGGGGAATCTCTTCAAACATTCTTTTAAGAATTCATTCATGCCTATAATATACTATATGACTAAAAAATAATATTGAAAGAATGTGTATAGATTTTAAAATAATTTTTTTATGAAACGGTGTTAACAGTTTTTTACTTCAGGTTTAGACACTTTTGCAAAATTAATATATTTAACCGTACGCATTCAAGGAAACATTTTAATAAATTAAAATTAAAACGTAAAAAAATCAATATATATAATTTGCTGAGTATATATGTAAAAAATGTCTGTAACATTATGAAGTTAGCTACAAATTTAGAATTTTACAATTTACAATTTTTATAGAATTTAAAAAAAAAAAAAATTAAAATATTTTTATTTTTGATATTAATATTATTTTTTATTAATAAAAGCGAATTTATTAAACATAATAAACATAAAAAGAAACTTATCATAATTATTAATTTGGTGCTAACTTCATTTTGTGAAAATTTTGTTTTGTTATTATTAAATACTAGCTGATCAGAGCGCCTTCGGCGCTCTTCACACCTAGACGGGGGCTCCGCCCCCTGTACCCCCCCGAGTGTCCCTATTCTGAGCTATAACCATCTAACTCCTACCCTATCCTATCTCTCTCACGTTCCTTCCTACATTGTCCACCCTGTTCACAATTGGTCTTCCAAACGGACGTTTTCCAATCGAACTCCCACCAATATATTTTCCTCTCCCATGCTAGCCATGTGCCCTGTCGGCCCCAGCCTTCTCTATTTTATGACCTATAATTTAATAATTTTGATCCCCTTTGATAATAATTTCCCGATTGCAACCTCGATTTAAATTCTTTGCAAATATTATTCTCTCTGATACTAATTATTTTGTCTTATCACTATTAATTTCAAACCCCATCAATTTTCCTGCCTCGATTAATTTTTTTATGCTACTTTAAATGTTATTAATTTATTTAAAAAAAAATCAGAGTAAACAAAATAAAAATAAAATATAAAATTAGCATAACACTAAACTACTATAAAAATAATATTAAAAATTATATTATATATTAAAATCTTACGTGAAAATCCAATTATGAGATCAAATTTTCTTAATTAAAATAATTTACTCACATAATCTTAAAAATTAATAGTATTAAATTATAGCCGTAATGTGAATGTTTTCAAAGTTTAAAAGGCCAATAAGATCAATTGAGATATTGTAAATATCAATAGATATATAAAAAGATTTTTATCTGCACATTGCTCGGAATTTAAATTACCGCCAAATTATCGCCACCAGCGCCTCTATGATCTAGTATGGTAACTAAACTATTTTTAATTAATATTCTTTATAATTTTTTTAAAATTTTTCTAATTAAAAAATCGAAAATCGGGCTTCGAGGTCTGGTGGCCAGCCCCTTTGTGCTTCCGTGTAAAAAATTCCAGGTCCCTGCGTGCGATAGTTTTTGCTGGAGAGCTCGGTCAAACAAACACACAGACAAACAGACAAACAAACAGACAGACACATTACACTTGCTTTTATTATTATAGATTGAAAAAAAAAACAAAAACAAAAACAAAAACAAATATTACCACGATTTGTGAATAAAGTTATTAATTTTATATTTAAAGATTGTGTTGTTTTGTAAGTATTTTTGAAACAAAATTTCCTATAAATTATTATTATTAATCAATCCCCTGCGGCTAGAAGCCGCCTGTCCCTCTAAGAAGAGTAGGATGCAGGGAACGGCCAGTAAAATTATAAAAATCATTTTTAATTAAATACACCCAATAAATCGAAGATAGATTTGCTTTAAGTGAAATTCGATGATTACACCTTCATTCTTTCTTCTGAAATTTGAAATGCCCAATTTATATCAATAAACTTATATTTTTTACAATTAGTTGTAGTTTTAGTTAAATATCATTAGCGAAACTTTAAAATGACTATAGGGACAGAAAGAAGAGAATCGATTGAAGATGATTCACAAAATATTGACAGAATATGGGATCTTGTCCATTCAAACTGTCATCGGGAAAGTACAAGTAAGAGGTTGAATCATGACAATGTGGCATATCACACATTCTTTTCAGTAATTGAGTATTTACATATTAAAAACATTTTGGTGATTTATGCAACTGATTTATGACTGTTTTCTTTTTGTAAAACAAAAAAAATACTGGAATGTATTTTCATATATCGCACCCCGTCAAGAACAGTGACAAAAAACCTTGAATTTCTACAATATAGAATTACAGAAAATTAAAAGTGTCAACTAACCTAAAAGTAAAGATGACACAACTGCCATATTGCGGACAAATCTAGAGTTACAGATATGTCATTTTTCGTGCTCGTAGTTGTACAACAGATCCATTTACCAGTGTATTTGCCTCAAAATCGAAATTTTTTTAGTTGTGTCACTGTTCTTGCCCGGGTGCGATATGTTTAAAAATGTAGCAGTGATCGGACGATTAGTTTGCGAAATATACCAACTTTTGTTTATTTTAAAACAATGAAATTGCATGAATTGGACTAAGTCCCCAATCACCCTACTCCCCAGATTTGCCCCTAGTATATATTTAAAATGTTTGCTGGAAAGAAATCGCTGAAACTGAAGCATAGTTAAGAGAAATTGTACTATAAAAATAGTATCGGAAAGTTGAAAAATGCTTTTTTTATTTATTGAAGTTATTTTGTAGAATACAATATAGAGTAATTTTTGTTCGAGTAAAAAAAAAATTGAAAATTATCACAGTCACATCACTTAATTTGCACTTTTCGTATATTGTAAAAGTTGAATAGAAAGTTTCCTTTGACATTTTATTTATTAAAGATTTATTGTAAGAAACTAGATATTTTGTATGTTTTTTTTTGCGATTTGCTTTGATACAGCCCCGGCTTTTTTAATCCTTTTGGTTGTATAAAAAAAAGCTAAAATTGAACTGATCCTTAAGCAGATAGCCATCATACTTTTTCGATGATCTTAAGACCGGTTAAGTGTTCGCCCAGTTTTTCCTGAAATGTTTCCATTAAACAATGAAGGGGCCTAATGGAGAGTGTATCTGCTTAAGAACCGATCCCCTCACGTCCCCTGATCGAGTGCCGTTGATTGGCCGATTTAGGATCAAAAAGCCCGTCTGTCAGCCTGTTTACAAAATGAATCCATCAGGCGACACATCAAGAACCATTTAAAGATACCCATAAAAAAAAATAATAATATTAATAATAATAATAATAAATTTCAAAAATAAATAATCTTTTTAAACGAATCTCGTTTTAAATCCTATAACTAATCTTCGATTTATGGGATTTTATCTTCCAAATGAAAATATCAAAAAGAAGAAAAAAATTAAATATTATTTCTAACATTGAATTCAATTTTTTTTTTTTTTTAAATTATTTTTTATTTTAAAAATAAAGTTTATAAGTTAATTAAAATATAATATTTTTTTAAAATTGAATCATGAGTTAAATTTGTTTTCTTTAAAAAATAAAAAAAAATTCTTAAATATTATTAAACCTGCTGTTTAAGACCACCCACCTTTGATGGTCTTTTTGAGAGGGTATATCTCCCTAAATCTGGATTTTGTTTATTCAATACTATAATTCTTGATGCTTCGTTAAGTTATTGTATAAAATTTAAATAAAAAAAATCAAAACAAAAAAATGAAAAATTTTATTATGAAAATTTTTAAGATATTTAAACTTCTAATATTTAATATTTTGGAATGAAAATATGTAGACCAGTGATTCTCAACCACTGTGCCGCGGCACTTTTATGCCGCTAAAATATTACTAATGTAAAAAGGCTCTTAAACATTTCCGACATTTTTTTTCTAAATTTTCTCAATATGGTTCTAAAATAAATAAAAAAAGGTAAACAGATTTTGGGACCACTTATTTTCAATATGCTAAAATTTTACACTTTTTCATCTTTTTCTTTGTGTGCCGCCAAATTTTTAAACCGTTAAAAGTGTGCCGCAGTAAAAAATTAGCTGGAGTGTCTCCACTCGACTATCTCGCAATTTGAATTGGATTAAATAACATAATATATTATATTTAAATTAAATTTAATTAATTATAAATTATAAATAATAAATAATAAATATTAAACCAGCGCATGTTTGGCTTTTTGTTGATGGCACCACGTCACGTGTTGGCGCGTGAGATTTGCAGTGTTAAAAAATTAATTCTGGTAATTTCAGCGAATCAATCAAGCTGAAATTCTATATATAGCAGTTTTATACAATTATTAATCATGTGAAAAATTATCAAACATATATCTTTATTTTTACGGTCACTTTAGAGGAAAAAAAATCAAAACGTTGTAGGTAATGACCCTCTTCCGGTTGAGCTACATTTCTCAAAAGTTGATAGAAAACTATGAATTTTGAATAATGTCCATGTACCAAATTTCATCATTCTAGCTCAAACCGTTTTTGCGTAATCTTGCCTACATACACACACACACACACAGACACACACACACACACACACACACAGACATTTTTCTCAACCTTAGTGAAAATGATTCAGGAACCTTCAAAAAGTATAAAAACATCAAAATCTCAACATCGAAAATTTTCGTGATCGCAATACTATCTCTGGCGAGATAGTAAAAAAGGTTGAGAACCACTGATGTAGACACACATAAAACAATTATATGAATTATTTAGAATTTTAGATTAAGAAGTAATTTTAATTATTTAATCGTTTAAGTATTGGTTTTCTCAAGAAAATTGAGATTTATTTGATTTTTATTATTATTATTATATTATATATATATATAATATAGGTTGATAGGACTCGTTCTACTATAGGACACCTAATTGATATACCGACGAAATAGGCGTTATCTTTGCGTAGAACGTATAAAAGTCAGTTTATATATATATATATATATATATATATATATATATATATATTATATTATTATTATTATTATTATTATATTAAATATTATATTCAGTGAAATTGTAGGGCTTGCTTAACCAAATATTTTAATTTTAAATAACCAAATAAGTAAATAAGAAATATAAATAAATATTATACCAAAAATATTCATACTATTGAAAACATTGTGCAATTTATATTTACATACTATTATAAAAAAACTTTATACTTTTCCATCTATATAAATATTATAGTTATTTATAGTATTTATTTGATATTATTTTTTTCTATAGATTTTAAATGTAATTGTTATTAAAGAGAAATATTATTTAATAATATTTTTTTTTAAAATACTATAAATAAGTTATGCTCATCAAAAAAAAAAAAAATATACTTGATTAATTATATTATTAAAAAAACAGATATGGATATAACATAAATATTTTTAATTTTATTTTATTTATAATATATAAGGAGGCGATGGCTGTGACGTCATGAAGGGCTGGGTGACGTCATATAATTTCAAATTAAGAAAAAACTAACGATGATGATTTTTCCCGAGGATAAAATCAATACAAAGTGGATGATTCGTGGAGATATGTAAAAAATCTCCTCATGTGAAATTTGGTGTGAAAACAATAACTACCTTACTATCGTCGGTCGGTAAAAGTTATATTCTGATTATACTGCTGATACTATTGATTAAATATATAATAATTTATAAGGAAGATTAATGTTTGTTTGTTTTTTAAATTTATAGAAAAAATTGAAGTTGTGTGTAAATAAATATAAGTATCTACGTATATAATTTTAACGAAATTTTCAATAAAACTAATAATACATTTTAGATGGGTGGTGGGTGTCCTCATTACTTTTAAGATCAAAAATTTATTATTTTATGTAAATCATAAATAATAAATAAATAAATTTGAAACAGACTAATATATCATTAGGACCCTTGTTTGAAAATTAAATACAAAAAAATAGATAAAAAAAATCCTAAAAATCTGGTGTTATATTGAAAAATCCAATTAATTTAGTGATCAGATTTGTTTTTAACCAAAACAAAAAGAAAAATTTAAATTTAACAAAAAATTATGTATATATATATATGTAAATATATAACTTATTTTATAATATTAGCAAAAATTATATATATATATATATTTGTATTTTGGAAATATTAAACCGTTTGAAGGATTTATTTGAAATTCACACCATAGATAATATTTATAAAGAAAATCGATCTGTATTGGTTTCAGCTCCGGGAAAAATCATCTTTATTAGTTTTTTCTTAATTTAAAATAGGAAATTTAAATGACGTCAGCAACTACGTCAGACAGCGCTTCCTTAAATACAAAATATTATAAATATAAATAAAAATAAAATTAAAAATATTTATTTTAATAATATTTAGTAATCAAATTACGAAATATATATCATGTTATATCCACAGGTCATACTTTTCTGTCTTTCACTGCATTAATACTTACGTTTAAGGTCTGTATGTTTTATAACTATTTTTTTTAAATTTATGTTCTTTTATACATAAATATAGAATCATGCCAACATAATAGTACACCTGTATTTGCAAAACGAAGTTATCAATTAATATTGTTACTTCAGACATAAATTCCTTAATAATAATAAGATTTAACGATGAATATTTGTATAAAATCTCTTTTCATGTATTTACGTTATTCCACATGTATCTAACTAAACAACATCATAAATATTGATATTTCGATTAATCTATCATTTTTTGTTTATTTATTTTTGGTTTGCAATTGTATTGAAAACCAAAAAAAATTGACCATCTCTAATTTTGTTGTCGATGCTTCTGTCTTACTGCGTTCATTCACACGCGTAATGTTTTCCGAAAACAACCCAACATAGTCGTTTCCTGAAACGTTATTTAAATATTTTAATTAATTGAACCGCGGGGTGGAAGTCACGCAAAACACCAACTGACATATTTATACCAGGTTTAGCATTGGAATACTAAGCAGGAGTGCGGGTTAGGTTGGACCGCCTCTCAATGCGGTGGGACGTTTCAGTCCAGGCTTCGCATGTGAAGCACCAATCAAGAATCCATAATTTCCAGGAGAAATATTCTGGGGCTCGATTTCCAGCAGAGAACTCGTTTCTTTGGATGTGTGGTCCGCCGAGACCTAATAAAACCAAGACAATATTACACCTCACCCTGCGCCCATTTCCCCAACTCCAGAGGGGTCGAATTTCTGTCACGTTCTCTCTCTTTCTCTCCCATTCTCTTTCTTTGTGATTCTCCTTCTCCGTCATCTTCCTCAAGAAGAAGAAAAAAAAAAGAATTGAATTTTGAATTAAAAATATTTGAATACAAAACGATATTTTATAATAAATGCTTACTTTCTGTTTTCAAGGAAGGGAAAGATTTTATTTATTTATTATTTTTTTTTTAATATCCATGGGATAACAAAATGCATGTTTCCAAATATTTTTCATTATTATTTTTTAAATCATAGAAAGTTGATTCTTTCATAGTAATTTAACTATGAATATATATATTCATCGGTGTGATACAATTTTGCATTGGAATTTATTCATTATTAAAATATATATATTTTATTAAATCAATTATTACCTAAAAAAGAGTCCAGGGGGATAATGATAGTAATTCAGTGGTGCTTTAAACAAATATGATATTTTATATTTATTTCTTTATATGTACATTTTGTAAATTAAAATTATCCAATAGAATACTTAACAAGAGTAATTTTGAATTAATATAATCGGTATATTTGAAAATGTGGATTGATATTTTTACTTTATGCGCATTTGAAAGTAATACAAACTTGTGATGATAGTGTTATCACGAAAATGCGCATAAATGAAAAATATATATATATTAATCAATTTGAAATTTAATTGAGTTTCTTAATTAAATAAATACAATTATTCTTTTCTTAAGTGTTATATTATAATTTCTTTTTTTTTAATTTTAATTTTAGTTTACAAAAATGAATAAAATTTTCCAATGAGTGCCTATCGTTAAATCTTTTATTTTCACTCTTATAAAAAGATAATTAAAATAATTACTTAAGTTCATTTAGTTCAGATCAATAAAGATAATTTATTAATTTAGAATTAATAAGCAAAAAAATAATCTGTTAGGCCCCTCCCCCCTCCAAAAAAAAAAAAAAATCAATAGGGAATAGTAATCTCAAAAACATCACTTAAAATCAGATGTTTATTGTTTTGGGTTCTTTTGGGTCTCATCCTCTTTTGTAATTTATTATAACCGAAGTCATTTAGCCCTTAAAACTCGCCAGAATACAGAATCACCCTTTTAAGGAACAAATGTCTTAATGTCTTCATTCAATCGTGTGGTTTAATGAGGCCAGAAGCCAGATCAGAGATTAGTGGAAGCAAATCCGTCAGGCATGCAGCTCAATTAATTAAACATTTATTTTTATCGTATTATCAGAATGTTATCAGCTAGAAAAATCGCACCCAATGAAAAAACATATTAGAGTTATATACTACTGGATGTTAAACATTCAGTAAACAAGTTTACCTTTCTCTTCCTTCCATTCCCCTTCTCCTTCAAGTAGAACATACAGAGAAAAAGAAACAAAATAAATAATTAAATATATATATATATATATATATATATATACAGGTATATTTAAATATTAAGTATTTATTTAAAGAAAGATTAAAGTGCCATAGTAGAATTTAGACGAATAAGAAAGTGAATAACCTTATGATCAAAATAATAATAATAATAATAATAATAATAATAATATTAGTTTCTAAAATAGCACTTGTTTTGTAATTGAGTAATTATTTATTTATGTTAATATAAATGTCAGGTTAGTTGATAATAAATTAATTTAAATTTATAAAAAAAAAATTAATAATTTTTTAAATCTAGATTTAATATAGAAAATAATTGAGCTAATTAATTAATATTAAGAATGAAAACAAATAAGAACAAAATTAATTTATTTTTATTTAAAAAATGTTTTTTTTTCCTGAATAATATTTTTAAAAAATTCAATAAGAAAGAAAAAAAACCCTCTGACTTTGGTACATCCTACGCAAAGACGGTTATATTAATTAGGGTTCTATGATCAGTAGAACTTTATCTTGATTTTCTCGGACGGAGGCGCTACTTTATATTTAATAGGTTCTCAATATTGATCCAGGATGCTGGGTTGAGTCACATAGACCTCAGCTAGAGAAATTTCTTCGCCAGACAGGGAACTTGAACCCGGGACCACGAGAATGTGAGTCAACGCTATTGCCTTCCAACCTGTGGGGTCAACTAAACAAATTCGATAGAAAAATAAAATATGATTAAGAATCGAAAATATATACAATCATTAGAAATTAGAGATTACATAACGAGGAATTGCATGATCTCTATGCATCTCTAAACAGGAGGTCGTAATGGACGAGACATGTGGCTAGGTTAGGAGGTGAGAATGGGTGAGACACTTGTTGAATAGGAGATTAATTTAGAAATTCTTAGTTTGTAGACCCAGCGGACTCCTAGATTTTATGATCTCAACTATATATTTAAAGATGCACAGAGATCATGCAATTTCTCGTTATCACAATGATAATATCTTTTTCAAAATTATAGTAGTAGATATATGGAAATTTTGAGAATATAAGAATTGGATAAAGACACTGAAGAGAGCTCATTACGGCTCGGATAGATATCATCAAGAGTTTAAGAGGATATGTTGTCGAAAATTAAATAATTAAGAAGGAATTAAAATGAAATTACACTGATTGTAATAAAGAGATATTATTATTATTATTACTATTATTAATGTTATTTGGAATGTGAATGTGAGTGAGGAGTGGCATGTCGATTTGGTTTGTTTATCGAGCGAAACGTTACGTGTACGGATTTTATGAAGAAATTGGGAAGTTGTTGAGCATTTGGAGAAAAATAGAACTTCCTAATGGCTGTCCTCGGATTCTTTGCTTAACGAGAGGCTGACTGTAGGTGTGGGCGAAGCTCGATTGACCCGCGACCCCGGTAAATGGGGCCAATTGGGGCGCCGACCCCGGCCCACGGGACCCCAACCTTGATGGGCCCTCTTGAACCAATTCATCAGATGACACAATCAGCGGTCGAAACGTTTAATAGACGACAACCAAAAGGGCATCTGTTCAATGACTAGCTACTTGGTTAGATTGCTTCACAACGCGTCGCCATACAAATATTGGCCCCGAATTCAATTCACAACCGTAACATTCCTTTCCTTGTCAGACAAAGCAAAAGGACCATGAAAAATTGAAAAAATAACTCCTTAGGTTAATTGAAATATTCGATATAATTATACATTATTATTTCCTCCACATAAAGAATTGTTTAGTAAATTTTGATTTTATCAATGCCTGTCTATATTCAATATTGTAGATAAGATATTTATTTTTTTTAATAGATATATATTTGTATTTTTTATATATTAAACCGCTCTAAGGATTTTTTTTTTTTTGAAATCCACACCATAGATAATATTTATAAAGAAAAATCGATCTGTATTGGTTTCAGCCTCGAGAAAAATCATCTTTGTTAGTTTTTTCTTAATTTAAATTATGAATTTTAATAATAAAAAAATGGCGCCGGGCAACGCCGGACAACCCTTCCTTAAATATAAAATATTATAAATAAAATAAAATTAAAAATATTTATTTTAATAATATTTTGTAATCCAATTACGAAATATGTATTATGTTATATCCACAGGCCATACTTTTCTGTCTATCAATGCATTAAAACGTAAGTTTATGGGCCGTATGTTTTATGACTATTTTTTTTTTTTAAATTATTTCAAATTGTTTTCTATATTTTGTCGTTTATTTATTTTAAATAATAATCTTAATCTTAAATATTAATAGTACATAAGGAATAATATTTTTAATGACGGAGCGGCGGCTCGGTGAACCAGGTTTTATATACGAATTACGAAATATATATTATGTTATATCCACAGGCCATACTTTTCTGTCTTTCGGTTCATTAATGTGTACGTTTAAGGGCTGTATGTTTTATGACTATTTTTTTAAAATTTATGTTCTTTTAACTTATTTGAAAGTGTTTAATATATTTTGTCGTTTATTTATTTTAAATAATAATCTTAATCTTAAATATTCATAGTAAATAAGGAATCATTTTTCTTAAAGCACCTCTCGGTGAACCAGGTACTTATTAATAAATACGCCTAAAATCCAATAAAGTAATTAATAATACATATAAAATCTATTGGTAAAATAGAACTTGAAAAGTGACATCCAGAGAATGTTCAATTAGTTGAATACCCACGCCAATTAAATGGTTCAATTTATTTGATTGGTGCCTGAGTAAGAAACAAACATTTTTTATCATGTTGATAGGATTAACTGGACTTTTATTAACTTTCTTCCATTAAGCAAGTTGGATGTACCAACTTTCGATGAGCCACGAAGGGTGATTTTGACTTTTGACATCGACAACGGGAGACCATATGGGAAACTCCACGCTCTCACTTCTTAATCTGCTCAATAAGAATGAGGGAGGGGGAGGGTGTCGAGTGGTAGAATTTTGTTGAGAGTTCGATTCTACAACCATATATCTCCCATTAAGCAATTAAGAAACTCACACCGTTCCATCATTCAATTCAATCCTATTCCAGAGGACAAAAAAAATTGTAAAATATAATGAAAACAAATATTTTATAAAATTTTCCCCGCTATTTGTTTGATAGTTTTTCACATGATTAAAAATTGTATAAAACTGCTATATATAGAATTTCAGCTTGATTGAATCGCTGAAAGTACCAGAATTAATTTTTTAACACTGCAAATCTCACGCGCCAACACGTGACGTGGTTCCATCAACAAAGAGCCAAACATGCGCTGGTTTAATAAATATTATTTATTAATTTTAATTTATAATTTATAATTAATTAAATTTAATTGAAATATAATATATTATGTTATTTAATACAATTCAAATTGCGAGATAGTCGAGTGGAGATTCTCCAGCTTATTTTATTTTATCAGGCTACATCATTCTAAATTAATTAATTAATTAATTAAAAAGGCATGATATTTTCATGTAGGGAACTAGGAGGATTGGTGAATAAATTATGAGTTAGTAGGAGGGCAGGAGCACAACACCCTGAAAATCTATTCGTGTTAGTCTATTTAAATTTTCAGTATTCTTCTTTATTTACAATCCAATCTAACACTATTTTGTATATTATTTTTAAAATTAAAAATAATATATTTATAGAAAAATTGTTAATAATTATAAATTAGATTAAGTAGAAAAATATTTATTTATATAATAAAATACAAAATCTGGAGTGCCTCCACTCGATTTTCTCACAAATTTTAATTGGATTAAATAACATAATATATTATATTTAAATTAAATTTAATTGATTATATAAATTATAAAATAAGTATAATTGAATTGTGGATTAATTAATTAGAAAAATTTAAATTTACAGTATAGTATTGTTATTAATTTCAATTAATTAATTAACATCTATCAAATTTAAATTTTAAACCTTTACCTTCATTTTTATAAGTCAAAAACTGGTGTATATCCATGCGACTATCTCGTAAATTTGAATTGGATTAATTAACATAGATTATATTTAAATTAAATTTAATTAATTATAAATCATAAATTAATAAATAATATTTATTAAACCAGCGCATATTTGGCACTTTGTTGATGACACCACGTTACGTGCTGGCTGGCGCGTGATTGGCAGTCAACGTATTAAAAAATTAAAAAAATTAATTCCGGTACTTTCAGCGATTCAATCAAGCTGAAATTCTATATATAGCAGTTTTATACAATTATTAATCATGTGAATAACTATCAAACATATATCTTTGTTTTTACGGTCAGTTTAGAGGAAAAGAAAATGAAAACATGGTCCTCTTCCGAATGAGCTACATATCTCAAAAGTTAATAGAAAACTTCGAATTTTGAATAATGTCCGTATTCCAACTTTTATTTTTCTAGCTCAAACCGTTTTTGCGTAATCTTGTCTACATTCATACACACACACACACAGACATTTTTCTCAACCTTAGTGAAAATGATTCAGGAACCTTCAAAACGTATAAAAACATCAAAATCTCGACATCGAAAATTTTCGTGATCGCAATATTATCTCTATCTCTATAGTAAAAAAGAAAATGTTTTACACTAACATATTTGTACCTTGATTTGAATAATTCTACATAAATAATAATGGCACTTAGGGGTTCTTACCACATATTTGTGTAATTATTTTATTTAATTAAACGTGCAACGTCAGTTGGAGCAAGCTTACGGTACTTGATAATGACAAAGAATAAGCAGTAGAACTTTGTACGAGGGCAGGTCAATAAGTCTGTGTCATATCCGTGATTCCTGTCGAAAATGGAACTAGCTGGGTCGTTTAGTTTTTGTTTGACATCCATTAATATCAGACTACCTCATGATTTGTTAAGAAAATGGGAAAAAGTGAATTTTCATGAGATTAGACTCCAACGATGAAATCATCTCTCAACTAAATACCTATTTTGCGAAATAGTAAAAAGTGTCAGATTAGAAACTTGAAACTGAAGCATATAGTTTTCCTATTTTATTTTCAAATATTTTTTTTAATACTTTAAATAATTGTTTTTTATTACTTGTTTTTATCCACCCGTCCCTTTCACCTCTTCCCCACGGGGGAGCGAAAACCCCAATTCCGATTGAGAAAATTAGTCAATACTCAGTTGGTTCGAATGCAACCAACAATTCTTTACCGAACATTTTCAAGTAGAGAGAGACAAATATTTTTATTATCGCGAGAATTCATCGCCAAACGGATGGACTGAAACGTGACAAATAACAACATCGTTAAAAGTGGAGCTTGGAAAACTTGATGGTCTTGTTATTTCCAACACAAACCATCATCTCACTCGCTTTTGTTTCCCCGTATAACACTTCTCAAAAACATGCTTTTGAAAATTAAACTCTACACAGCGAGGCACTCGTTTCGATCCAACAACTGCCGATTGCCGATTCCACTTTTTAGCCACCCCCTTCACCTTCGAAACCACAAAAAAAAACATCACTCCAAATATATATATATATATATATATATATATATATATATATATATATATATATATATTATTATTACTAGTTTCCAAGAGTGCCGGAGGCGCTCTGCAAAGCTAGACAGGGGGCCCAGCCTCCTGTACCCCCGATGTAATACATAGTAATTTGTTGAAAGTCCGCATGCGAAAGGTTTTAATTCATTTTAATTCAATCAGTATATTTTTTATTTCATTCGGATTTTCATTTTCACTCAAATTTGCAAATAGCATTATTTTTCAAAATTTAAATTTAACTATAAATAATATTGGTTACTTTGTTTTAGAAAATATTAATTAATAGTTGATATATATATATTAATATATATTAATAGGAGGTAGTTTTCAACAAATTCAAACACCAAGTGGAAATTCTATTAAAAGAATGAAATATAAGTACATTTTATTATTTAATATGTAGAGCCTGTGGAGGGGGTGGGGTGTTTAGGGCTAAATTTAGGTGGGTAGAAACACATTTAACAAAACATGTTAAAAATTGCCCTTCATTGAATGGCCGAAACTTCCACTTAGCATAAATGATTATATATATTATATTATATATAAATATATGCATATATTAAATAATAATTTAAATAATTTAATTAAATATTTAATTAAATTAATATTTAAAAGAATGAAATATATATATATATACACCTATCCCCCGATTTACACGGTACTTGTTTTACACGTTTTCGCTTTTACACGGTTTTCCAAATAAGTTTTTTTTTTGTTTTTATCGCACTCTACTAAATGCTACTGTGTACACATCTCATGGGAATCCCGAGCTTATGTGCTGACTTGCTGCACATGCACACTGTGTCTGTATTTCTTCGCATAAAATTAAAGTTTTATATACGGAAAATTGTATTTGAGTGAAAGTTTCACAGTTTCAGAAAGATTTAATTTTCCATATTCCAACCTTCGATTCCGAAAAAAAGAATGAGAGTAATTTCTGATAGTGATGAAGGATAATAAAACACCTTTGGTTTTATTTTTTGTTCTTCTGTTTAATGTATTGTAATTAAATAAAAAAACAGTGTTTCCGTAATATATTACATATTTTAACCTGTCAATGCATTTTATTTTTATTTCTGTATACACCTAAAAATATTGAAAAAAATCACAACTGTTAAATAGCAAAATTATGCATTTTCTGCAAGCTTTTCGATTTACACGATTTTGACTTGAAAATTTTCAATTTTCGATTTACACGTTTTTCTCAGGAACGTATCTACCGTGTAAATCGGGGGATAGGTGTATATATATATATATATATATATATGTATATTCAATTAACATTTTTTTTAAACTTCCACGTCGAATAATGCCATCTCGTGTTATGTAGCCAAATTATGCGTTACGGAATGACAAAGGCTTTTATATATAATAATTATTATTTTTATTATAATTGATACAATATAATTGTATACTGGAAGAGTTTGGAGACATGATTATACAAAGGGATGTGAGGGGAGGGGGTGAAATTCTTTCGATTTTTTTTTTCACCCCTCACCGATGATCCAAGTCCGATTGTCTTGTCAGCGCGGAGATTTGTCCCAACGAGATCATCTCATTTTTTATAATGTCACTTGAAAAATTCGTCCAGACCTCTTATCTATTAGTCGTGTTTAAAGGTTCTTATTTGTTGGAGCATTTCAAACGTATTGTAATAACCAATTAATCATCGCCGAAGAGCCTTCCTCATCAGAAGGTGGGCATCTTGGAGCCGGTTTGTTTTTTTTTTTTTTTTCTTTAAAAAAATGTCCCGAAATGTTTGTTCATTACCCTGTCGAAATTGTCGATGAACAAATCCTGGTAGTTTTCGTGGCTGCTCGCTTTTCGGCTACGTTTGATCAGCTTTTATCGATGGCATCGGCCCCGCTGTGATCGATCATCTCCCAACTGACTACTCCAATGACACCGACATTCTCACGAGGACGTCCATCCAGTCAGAATTCATAAAATCATTCATACCCCACAACTAAATTCAATTCATTCCATCTCGCTAATCCAAATATTTTTTTTTTATCATTATTATTATCTTTTTTTTTTTATTCATTAAAAAAACGATAATTTCCTTATATTTTTCGTACTTGGCTACAAATTGATCTTTTTACATGATAGATAGTTTATGTTTATTATATAATGAACGAATATAATCATATTAACTTCTTGAAGGCGAGCCAGATGGTTTGAATAAATTAAGAAAAGCTAAAATGGAGCTCAAATCTCACAATAAAACTTGAAAATAACCCGGAAATAATTCGTTTGTTCAAAAGAAAAGGTGAATTTTGAATTATTTCGAAAAGTATTTATTTATTCATCCATATCCATTTTTTGTCCCCTTCAAAGTAATTCCCATCAGATATAATGAACTTATGCCAGCGGTTCTTCCAATCATCGAAGCATTTTTGAAATGCGCTTTTCGGTATGGACATCACCTCGTTCTTCGATTTCGACTTTATCTCATCCATTGTGGCATCCTTTCATTGGTCTCTTCCGTTTTGGGAATAGGAAAAAGTCGCAGGGAGCCAAATCCGGTGAATACGGTGGTTGAGGTATGATTATGTTGGTGTTTTTGGCCAAAAAATCACGAACAAGCAATAATGTGTGAGCTGGTGCATTAACGTGATGCAGAATCCATCATTTATTTCACAATTGTTTGAGCCGTATTGCTTCACGCAAACTTGCATAACTTCCTTGTAGTATTCCTTATTAACATTACGACCTGTTGGCAAGAACTCATGATGCCCCACGCCATTGTATTCGAAGAAAACAGTGAGCAAAACCTTCACATTTGATACCACTTATAAACATTTTTTTGAGATAAAGTAGAGCCGCCGCGAATGCGACAATCAACATTTTAAGTGCGTTGGAGCACTTTATTCTATTTTTAACGCAAAATTTAATACTGATTCTTTAAAAAATCGAAGAACACACAAAAGGATTATTAACTTTATCAGTTATCAAAAACAATCTACTAAACCAAAATGGCTGATAATATCATCATATGAGAAACATATGTGTACCAACATAACAAAAAATGATTCGACAATCGAATGTACACAGCCCGCGAAAATTCAAAATTTACCCTTTATTTTCAAGAGACCTCGTATATATATATATATATATATAGTGAACTAATATAAATGAAAGAAAACATTAAATATATCCATTAATTGTTTAACGATTAACGAACTATTGAAACGCTCTTATTATGTATTCAAACAATTTGAAATAATTTAAATTACTTTTAAAAAAATTAAATAATCTCGAATAGAAGAATATTTGAAATATTCTAATGGAGAGAAGGGAGAGATGAACAATATAAATTTTGCAATGCAATAATACATAATAATAGTAGTATGTATTCCTACGACCGAAAATTTCAAGAAAATATTTAAATCTCTCTCTATATATAATATATATATATATATATATATAAATATAGTGGCATAATGCGAGTGGATGTATAAATTAGAAGTCAGACGTGGAGCGATTCATGCGATGATTAGCTTCGATGGATTTGCGCAGTTTGAATCAATTGGCGAGAATGTAGAGAGGTCATTTGCTCATCCGGTGAGCTGATAAACTGATAAGATTAGCCAGAGATGAACGGAAGCCGCAATCCATTTAAGAACATTTTCCACTCAACGAGAGGAACGTCGCAATTTTTTACTTTTTCACTATAAAAATGAACTGATTAATTAATTAGAAAAAATGATTTAATGGTTCCTACTGTTTTGGTATATAATTAGCAAAAATAGCAATTTCAAAGATTATACAAACTTTCCTACTTGAAATAAATAAATATACTGAGATAGGTCGATCAGCCAAGGACGCGGTGGGTAGACTATTGAGGGAGTTGGGAGAGAATGAGAGTTGGGTGGAGGTGTATAAAAATAGGAATGATAGGAGGAGTGTTTAATTGCAGGCAAAAACTTTCGAATTCCACATATTTAGAACATTAAAGAGATTGACATAAATTAATAAATATTTATTATATAAATCCAAATTTATTTTTATTTCTTTAGTCGAATCTTTTTTCCCCTTTGTTTATTACTACGTTTTTTTAAATATTTAAAATTATACTCATAGAATAATAAAGGAAATGAAGTGAAGTGACGGCTTGCCATCATGGCGGCGTATTTTATTTTTTATCTGTCAAAAATCATTCATTCATTTATATTTAATTAAGGAGGCATTGTAAAATTACATAATCCTAGTAAAACTGAATTTCGATAAGAGTATTTTGGAATATGCTTATCTATGGAAAATATTAACTAAAAGTACAAGTATAAATGAAATATTCAGATTTTATTTTTTATTTATTTATTTATTTGACTACAAATCAATTTTATTTAAAATCTAAATTTAGTTAGTATTTAAAAAAAACTGTTATCAATTTTTATAAAATGAAAAATATCGAATAAATGTGATTTTGGAAATCTGTAATATATCTATATAACTTTAAATATAGGATATGTATATATATATATGTATATACAGAGATAGACTTATAGTCCGGGAGATGAAAGTTGGTGCGTGAGGGGTGGCGGCCAGGAGAGGCGGGGGTACCCTTCCTAGAGTGATTTCCCCTCCAGCACAGTCTTCTACTCTCTCAAACTAAACTATAAAAAGAGTTGAGCGGTGTGGATTCGTTGGAATGGTGGGGCCATGCGCGGCAACTGGTTGGCAGAGGGTGGGAGTCGGCTCGTGCACCATCTTTCATCTCCCGGACTAAGGAATGATCTTACTTGATAGTCTCCTCAAAAGTGAAGAATATTTTTTTTTATCTTTACTAAAATGAATCTATGAAAGGTATTTTTAATGGATTTTTTTTTGGGGGGGGGGGGTAGAGAAGGGAGAATAGTAAGATTAAAGGAGACCAAAGGATAAAGATCATGATTCCTCCATGTAAGAGGTGGGAGGAAAAATCATGAGCTCACGTGAGGGCAGGGACGCCACTCCCTGAAGTAGATTTCATTTCTACTTTGTGGGATTGTAGAAAAGAATCCACCCGTTACCCAAAATGTCTGTTTCAATGGGTTAAATTTCCTTATCGAAATAATATAAGGATTTTTTCGTACTATCTTCTAGGTTGATAATATTTTTTAATATTATCTATTATGTTATATACCGATATATAATATATAATTATAAAAACATTCCATTTCATTCTATGATCATTAATAATGTTTTTCACATCATTTAAAGTGTGTATACAGCGCATGCATGCCCATGTCAATAACACTTTTCTGTCATTACATAACCTATGCCAAGATAAACAAGGAAAATTAAATTTTAAATAAATTTGGAGTGTCTCCACTCGACTATCTCGCAATTTGAATTGGATTAAATAACATAATATATTATATTTAAATTAAATTATAAATTAAAATTAATAAATAATATTTATTAAACCAGCGCATGTTTGGCTCTTTGTTGATGGCACCATGTCACGTGCTGGCGCGTGATTTACAGTATTAAAAAATTAATTCAGGTACTTTCAGCGATTCAATCAAGATGAAATTCTATATACATATAGCAGTTTTATACAATATTTATTCATGTGAAAACTATCAAACATCTATCTTTATTTTTACGGTCACTTTAGAGGAAAAAAATCAAAACGTTGTAGGTAAGGACCCTCTTCCGGTTGAGCTACATTTCTCAAAAGTTGATAGAAAACTACGAATTTGGAATAATGCCTGTATACCAAATTTCATTATTCTAGCTCCAACCGTTAATCTTGTCTACACACCCACCCACACACACACATATATACACACACACACACACACTGAGGCATTTTTCTCAACCTTAGTGAAAATGATTCATGAAACTTCAAAACGTATAAAAACATCAAAATCTCGACATCGAAAGGTGATATAATTTTAAATATTAAAAAAGTAAAATGATTATTAAAGAATATTATTTACTTATTCATTAAATATGTATTAATAATTAAACTATTATTATATTAAATTTTATTAATATATAGTTAAATTATATATCTGTATATTAAATATAATATTCATAATTATAGATTATCAATATACAGACAAAAAAACCTGTTTTTATATTCTCCTCACTCTTTCTAACCACGAGTTGCGCCAACCGCAATCTATATATATTTAATTTACTTTTAAATGATTATTGGAATTTAAATTGGAGTATATTTTGGAGAACGAACGAATTACTTCACTTAATATCTTCGAATAAATTTAAACAGAAACATATTGATATCACAATTAAAATTAAAAAAAAATTGCAATATATTGAGCTATAGGCTTATTATAATATTTATACAATTTAATGGTTACCGATTTGGCCAAAATCAAAAATTCTAAGGTCATATTTGGATTTTCTAGAAAAGTGAAAATGTGGAAAAACTTTGAAATTCTGAGCAATGCGCATAGAAATACCTATATTTAGATATTTAGAAAAAATAAACTCCATACATACTTGTTTTAATACAGAGATATATATTTATAAATATATGGTAGGGTAAAGCATACAGTCGTTGGCCCCCTTAAGCAATTCCTAGCAGTCTTTAATGCATATCTGGGCAAATTGTGGAACTATCTGAGTCAAATTAGTTTTATAGAACATAGATACTATGAACATTTTGATGAATAAACAAAAAAATCATTTTCTTTTCACATTTTCAATAAGCACGCAAAAATGCTAAAAAATACAGTTATTGGCCCCCCTGTTATAGTTATTAGTTTTGGTATTCTATTATGATTATACAACCATACAACAAACGATTACATAACCATAGTTAATAGCGCAATTTTTAAAATAATATAATAATCTCTTATAATTTGTGTTTTAGTGATAGGGGGCCAACGACTGTATTCACCAGAGATAGTATTGCAATCACGAAAATTTTCGATGTTGAGATTTTGATGTTTTTATACGTTTTGAAGGTTCCTGAATCATTCTCACTAAGGTTGACAAAAATGTATGTCTCTGTGTGTGTGTATGTGTATGTGTGTATGTATGTAGACAAGATTACCCAAAAACGGTTTGAGCTAGAATCATGAAATTTGGTACATGGACATTATTCAAAATTCGTTGTTTTCTAACAACTTTTGAGAAATGCAGCTCATTCGGAATAGGATCATTACCTACCACGTTTTCTTTTTTTTTCCTCTAAAATAACCGTAAAAATAAAGATATATGTTTGATAGTTTTTCATATGATTAAAAATTGTATAAAACTGCTATATATAGAATTTCAGTTTAAATGAATCGCTGAAAGTACAATAATTAATTTTTTCATACAAAGACTGCTAATCACGCGCCAGCACGTGACGTGGTGCTATCAACAAAGAGTCAAACACGCGCTGGTTTAATAAATATTATTTATTAATATAATTTAACTAATTAAATTTAATTTAAATATAATATATGTTAATTTATCCAATTCAAATTTACGATATAGTCTAATGGAGAAACTTCAGATTTTTTAAATTATAATCAATGTAAAGAGAAAAACTATATATATTAAGAGTACCGAACGAATGTTCATTGAACCAGGTGCTTGTTGTTATTGCAGGTAAATATTTACATTTTGGAAACATTTTTTTTTTTTTTTGATCTGAAAGTTTGATAATGAATAAACAGAAATAATTTGCGTTGTCTTCTTGTAATATTGATATAAAAAACAAGTTTTTTTCTAAACTCGTTTTATATTATTAGTGTTTGATGGGGCCATTGCAAGCGAAAACCTGAATATAGAGGGAGGAGTGGGAAATTGTCGTGACCAGCCTCATTGGATTCTCATTGTGCTAAAAAAATTAATGATATTTAGTGGCGGCGGATGCTTAGAATAAAATTGAAATTAATTCTCAAATGTGCTATCTATTTATTCACAACTTTGTGGTTTGAGAGAACCTCACCCTCAAAAAAAAAAAAAAAAAAAAAATACCAAATTTTCATCATCGCCTCAATTGAAAAAGAATCTTTAACAAATTTCTAAAAAACAAAATTATATTAAATATACAATAAAACACATAATTTTATGATAAATTTTTTAATAATAATTACAAATTAATTAAATTAATAATAAATTAATAATAATTACAAATTAATTAAATTAATAATAAATTAATAATAATTACAAATTAATTAAATTAATAATTAAATAAATTAATATTAATTAATAATAATTATAAATTATTATATATTACACCAGAATAATAAATAATTAAATAGAATGATTAATTAAAAACAATAAAACATAAAGTATTTGAAAATTTGAATAGATGACAAACCAAAGGCAATAAGATAAGACCTTGAATATGACTTAATAATGAATTTAGAGTTAATAGTACACGTTTTCGACATTAGAGGTCGGTTAGGCAACGCGTCTCGCTTGTTTGAATGGCCTCCTATTGCTATTATCATAATAATTAAATTAAAATAATTATTATATCTTATTTTTAAATGAGTGAATAAAATAATTATACTATAAATTTAATTGAATTTAATGAAGAATCATTTTAAACACACCATTTCAATGTCAGTTCAAATTTTATTAAAATTTTTTTTTGTATAGATTTTTTTTATTTCTGTTATTTAAAATAATATATAAGTACATTTACAAATTTAACCCAAAATATTGATATCCGATTCTCAAAATATGTTAGGGTGTTATTAGTTTTTTACCAGGTAAAAAGTTGTAGTGCAGAAGACATTCTGTATTTTAAACGGATCTTGTTCTTCTTGCTTATATCTGTTTTTATTCTAAGTATCACGTCTCAAGATATGAGAACACCTGTTAGTTTCCCCCTCGGTTTTTTATTCGCTGGTCTCTTCCATTCCGGGTAAATTTTTAATGGCCCTTCTGCTCTGTGTCCACGTGTTAGTTCCAGTAAGGAAGCCGGCTGATTGTCCATTTTATAATATTTTGGACGTCACCTCTTGGTTTTCTTTATTCCATTTACGATCTCAGAGTTTCTCCCCATTATAGTTCTAAGTGTTTTCGTTTCAGTTCTTAACCGAATTTATTTCATCTTTGAACTGAATGCTCGGCTTTCTTGGTGAAGACGGATTGGACAGACAGATGAATTGTATATCTTCTCTTTAGTTTCAGTACTTGTTCAGTATATTTGTTTCTCCAAATATATATCTGAGACAACTAGATATTTTAACCACCTTCAAATCTTGGTCATTAATTACGAGCTAGTGAAAGAACTTTACAGCCAAAACTCTCACTATACACTATAAATAATACTTTTTTATGTCATAAAGTGAAACATAAATATATTTGGATTTAAAAAAACAGCTTTAAAAAATAGTATTAGACACCTTTATGAACGAAAAATGGATGAAAAAATATAAAGTCGATTGACATCGACAAATCTGAACAAGGTTAAAATATAAAAACCTGTCAACAGTAGAAGAAGCACTGAGTAAAAGGAGAAACAAAAGCAAACTCCGAACATATTGGTATTTATCTGAGGTTAAAATATTGATTCAAAAGAAATAAATGACGTTAAGGAGAGAATGGGGAAAAGAAGATGATTGGCAAGAATACATCACAGAAAGGAACATGTCTAATAAGAGAATACTTAAAATCAAGAAGGATTACGAGACATATATCAACGACACTCTGATAATTTATAACAATAGTCAAAACCAATGGAGGGAGTATTTTATCAAACTATGACTATCGAACTCTGTGGCTCTACGGAACTCGAAAGTACTTGACCGCAGCAACCACATTTCTCCGAGTGTCCCTATCCTGAACTACAAGCATCCAACTCCTACCCTCTCCTATCTCTTTCACGTCCCTTCCTACATTGTCCGCCCACTGCCCCTTTGGCCTTCCAACCGGACGTTTTCCAATCAGTCTCCCCATCATTCTATTTTTTACCATTCTTGACTCTCCCATTCTAGCCAGTTGTCCTGCCCATCACAAGTCTAGAGATGCATAGAGGTCATGCAATTCCTCATTATGTATTTGACTTTGGTCACTCAAACTAAATTACATAAACAGGAGAATTACCTTACCCAAAAATGATGTAGCGTATAAAGAAATGAGGTAAGGGCGGAAGTGCTCTCCCTTGAACCGAGAACCACCAATATAGCTAATATATTTAATGAGCTTCTCAAATAAAAGAATTCTTACAAGTGAACTTGTCAAATTAATTATACCATAAGCCTATGAATGGAAAATTAGTGTGATACTATCCCAGTGTTTAAGAAAGACAATAGAAACGACCTCTTTAATGTAAGAAGAATACTCTACGCAGTTTTAAAATGAGATGGATCAAAATCTACAGATAATGAACTAATCCATAATTATTTTAACGAATAATCATTAAAGATTTTATTGTATTAATTTTAATTAGTTATTTTGAATATTATCTGATTCTATTAAATTAAATTAATTCTAATAAAATGTATTTGTAACAATTTATATTTCCCGGCACCCCACGTTCGTTGCCAGTACAATTAATTCTCAACATCAAAAAGGATGAAGTAGTAGGCAAACGGATTCATTAATTCATCAGTAGGGAACCCTCCATGAAACTAAACTCGAATTTAGGTAATCATAATTTATTTGATATATAATATATATATATATATTTATATATAAGCCTGTACATTTTTAAAATGAAGATTTATTTAACCAAATTTAATGATAATAGACATTAATAATATAGGTAATTGTCTTAAATTCTTAAATATATATATATATATATATAGATATATATATGTTAAAATGTTAAAAGACATTTTAGTTTTATATAGATAAAACATGGAACAAATCAGAATTTTTTTTAAATTGTTAAACATTATCTTATCTATTTTATATTTAATTAAAATAATAATTAAATTTAATATAAAAGTATATTTGTATTTATTTTTATTATATATATATATATATATATATATATATATATAAGAGTATATATCAATCGCTAGTGTTATTAATTGGGCTTTTCTTATTTTATTATATTTAGTATATATTCATCTATACCAGGAGTGGGCAAAATCCGGCCCGCGGGCCCGATTCGGCTCTTTTGCTTATTTTATCCGGCCCGCCGGCCTGTTGAAAAAGTTTGGCTCTTATTTCGATCTTTCATTCATTCAATATTTGGCTCTAAAAAAAAAGGTAATTTTTTTTTTACAAATGTCCCGGTTTGGTGTTTTCGAAATATGGTCCTCCGGCCCGGGAGACATTTTGAAAATTTCATTTTTTTCCCGTGCTTAAAAGTATTTGCCCACCTCTATTCACATAATATACAAAAACACCAAATTTCAAATACTCTTAAACAAAATAGTTAAAAAAATAAAGTATTATAATAAATAAATATTCAAAATATAATATTTTTTTTTAATTGTAAATTATATTTTTCTAAAAATAAAAAATCTCTCAATATATATTCTAAATAAAATTCATGTGATATTGGTATGTATATGTTCAGTGAACTATTTATTTCACAATATTTAATAATTTCAATTATTTATTTTGTTTTTTTTTTTATTAATATTTTTATAATTCTTTAAATTATATTTAAATACAATCATTTTAAAGGAATTATGATAATACTAAAAAAATATGTGTTCGACTGCAGTAATTTTGTTTTTTTTTATTTTCAGGTTTGGGATAAAATGAAATTTGATTGAAAGTTCAGTGTGTGAAGTGGTGAGAGGGCGGCAAATGTGTCTTCTGTTACTGGCAGCAGAAATACAAATATATGTCACTTGAGGAATTCAAAAATGGATTGTCACATTGATTTTTCACGATGTTTGCTCATTTCAGGGGCGGATAAGAAATCTTTCTAATTATTTGCTTTAAAAAGGATTGTGAATAGTCAACAAGCATCTAACTTGTCTTAATATTAATCTTAACAAGTTATTTAATAGGATTTTATGAATGAAGAAGAAAAATTAGTAATAATTTAAAAAGTCATACATGTGTATATCTATCAAGGAGTAAGAGAGGGGGAAGAGAACTAGGTTAGGTCAAGGGTTGCGTTCCTAAACGAGCACCCAGTGAATGAATCGAAACGACTAATTGAGCTTGCAGATGGAAGAAGCCGACCAGGTCGTCATCGTTCCTCTGGCATCCTTGAATGAACGACCCGAACGGCGCCCACTCCACGACACTGGGGTCACGCGTGACACATACGCACTCCTCTCCCACCATTCACAGAGCACGCCAGCTGACGAGATCTCATTCACACACCACAAGCAAGTTTGGTATTGGGAAAAAAAAGTGGGGGAGAGAGAGGAGAGGAGAAGAGAGGAGGGCCTCCCCAATCCGTTTCTTTCACTACAGGGAAGTTACCAAGCCAAACGATACATGCGGTTATGATTTTATCCAACTAACGAAGAGAAAGATTTTTATTTTTATTTTTATATTTTTTTTTTTTTTTTGTTTAATTTAATTTTCTTTACTAAAAGGGTCTGGCTAGCCCTTTGACAATTTATGTATAATCGAATTGTTTTATTTTTTTTTCTTTCTTTATGAATTTTAAAAATTTATTAAAACGAATTGAAATTCGTTTTCTGGTCTCATTTACATTTCATTAATATATTATTAATATCTTATATTTATATATACATATATATATTATTTTTTATTATTATTAAAATTAATATTTTAAATTAAGAAAAAACTAATATAGATGATTTTTTCCGAGGCTGAAACCACACAATACAGATCGATTTTTTTTTATAAAAATTATCTATGGTGTAAATTTCAAAAAAATTCATAGTGCGGTTTAATATTTCAAAAATACAATATGTATACATATATATGAAATGAAATATATATATATATATATATTATATGAAATGAAATATATAAATATATTGTATTTTTGAAATATTAATTTTTTTGAAATTTACACCATAGATAGTTGTTATAAAAAAAATCGATCTGTATTGGTTTCAGTCTCGGAAAAAATCATCTATATTAGTTTTTTCTTAATTTAAAATATTAATTTTAATAATAATAAAAAATGGCAGTTGACTACAAAATATTATAAATATAAAAAAAAAATAAAAATATTTATTTTAATAATATTTTGTAATCAAATTACGAAATATATATTATGTTATATCCACATGCCATACTTTTCTGTCTTTCGGTGCATTAATACATACGTTTAAGGGCTTTATGTTTTTTTTTTTTAATTTATGTTCTTTTAAATTATTTGAATTTGTTTCATATATTTTGTCGCTTATTTATTTTAAATTAAATAATTTTAATCTTCAATATTCATAGTTGATAAGTAATAATTATTTTAAAGTAGCGAGTACTGAACCAGGTACTTTATGTATAAAAGTGAAAAATGAAAATAAAAAGAGTTGTTCGACTTATTGATTCCAGATTAAGTATTTCATTAGAGAATAGGTTTTAATATTGATGAAATGAAATGAAACCGTTTTAGTTGTTGTGAATTTTATATGAATAAGGGAATAAATAAGACAATTTTTTTTAACCAGAAAAAAAAAAAAATAAAAAAATATTGAAAATGGAAATGCTCCGGAAATGACCTCTGGTTTATTTTGAGGCAAGTGTCTTGATTGTTGGGGGTCTCGGTGGGGCCAAATTTTCGACACGTGCTCTCCTTGATGAGCAACAAGCTGCCACATTGAGTGGTCGTGGGTGGATACCGCAGATGTAGCCCATTAATGTCCTCCAATGTGCTTATGAATGAAATTTGTACTTTAAGAATGAACGAGGCGACGGGTCGTTGAGAAAACAAGCGACTCAATTAATGGCAATTGACCGAGGGCTTCAATTAATGAACCCAAGAACCAAAACAAAGAGATGCCCCAGAGGCAGGCATTTCACAAAAGGGACTTAATCCAATTTCTGAAACAGGATGCATCCACTAATGGATGTCCCCCACCACCTGGCATCGAGAACAACGCCAGGCCCGATACACCGACGAAGGAAACAATCGAAAAATAGAAAAACGTACATGAAACCATCAATTACATCGTCATTACATCGACATGCAAGTTTCATCAAATAGAAATAGCCAAGTGAACCGAGCAGGTGATTTTCAATTATTAAATTAATACCGAAGATATCTATTTAAAAGACTAATGGTAGTATTTTTAGTTAAAATAGAATTGTTAGTCTAGAAACTATCATGTTATAAGAATGAAGTCCTCATCATTAATGTAATTAAAATTGTTGACAATAATTGAAAAGTTGACGGATTCAAATCAGACTGATGATGAGGATAATGATTTCAAAACACATTTCTTTCTACTCTAACAATATTTATTTAAATATATTGTATTCAATAAATGGGTTTATTCATCGTGTTCATTGCTTTACTACCTAATTTAAAGGGTTCAAGTTCAAGGGAATTTCTCTTTAAACTGGGGTCTATGGGAACGAGGGCCGCCCAACCCGCCGCGTGATTGAATTTGGGAGGACACTTTAAAGTAGCGGGCTCTGATCAAGATAAAGGCTACATAACATTAACAGTATATATACATGTCAGTGACAAACCTTTCTAATTTATTTATTTATTTATCCTTCGAAATTAAAATTTTTATTTTAAAATATTACTTTTTTTTCAATTTAATTATGATACATTTAAATTACCAATTATTTATTTTTTAATTGAATATAAAAAAATAAATAAATATTTAATTATTTTATAGTTTATATTGTTATATATTATAAGTTATATATGGGAGATAATACATAAACTCTTTATCTCGTGGTTCAGGGTTGAAGTCTCAGGCGTGGTATGGGAATTTTCCTGTGTGGGGTCTATAAGACTCTACCCAGCCTACGTGATCAAAAATAAAAAGTAGACTCTGCAAACAAAAAAAAACAAAAAAAAAATAAATAAAAAAAATAATAAAATTAAGATAATGGTTGAGAGAATCCGTTTTACTGATCATAGAATTCCTCTACCTATATATGGCAACCAACTTGATAGCCGCTGTTCTTGTGTGGATGGATAAAAGTTTTTATACTTTGAAAAACTTTTGAAAATATGTACATTATGTTCTACAATTGGAGTAGATTGTTAGAACCCTTCTATATGAAACAATATGGACCCACATAGTCATACCTCGAATCGAAGCAATCCGTTAAAAATCGAAGATTTATTCAATGAAAAATAAAAATAAATTAGTATGATTACATTTTATCTTCTTATGGTATGTACTTTTTAACATATATACTCATATTGAATTTTTTATAAATAAATATATATTTACTTACCTATTCTATCATTCACTTCAAATTCCTCGGTTAATCCAACCAGTGATTAAATATAGTATAAATATTTTTTTCATTTGTCAGCTCTAAATATCGTACATAGGTATAAGAATTTTTTTCAAATTGAAAAAGATGAATAGTTGATTAAATTTATATAAAAATTATTTATATCTGAATAAATTTCACTTTCAAGCCAACATTGATCATGTCACTTGCTGATTAATCTGCCATAATTGTCGTATCGTCCATTTCTTTTTAAATCCTTTTCATACTAAAACAGAAAAAAAAAAATTATTTAATTTACATTTATTTAATTATTATTTTTTTTTATTTTTGTTTTAATATTTTTCAAATTAATTTTTATTCTAATTTAATAATTTTTTAAAAAATAAATAATTTTTTAGAAGGCGTCACAGGATGAGAGGCTAGCGTCGCTGTCTCACATTCACATGGTCCCGAGTTCAAGTCCCGGTTCTGGCAAAGGGAATTTCTCTAGGTGGGGTCTATGGGACGGAGTCAACCCAGCCTCCGGGATCAACATTGGGAAGCTACTTGATAAAAAAGTAGCGCCTCTGATCAAGAAAATCAAGGTAAAGGTTGAGAGGACCCGTTCTACTGATCATAGGACACCTCATTGATATAACCGGCTTGATAGGCGTTGTCCTTGCGTAGGACGTACAAAAGTCAGAAATAATTTTTTATTAAATTAATTTAATTTCCATATCGATCGACACTTAGTGTAATAATTATGTATTTTTGATAATAATAAAAAGTTCAAAGTACCATGTTAGTAAATATACTAGAGTAATGTGATGAATATTTAACAAACATGAATTGCATTTAGTAATTTTAAATAATAATAATAATAATAATTTAAAATAATAATTAAAAATGTAATAATCTGAATTTTCTCAATCATCATTTTTTTCCTCATCTGTCCACCAACTCATGTTCAACGATTATTAAACAAATGTTTTTTTTTAACATTCTCTCCTAAATCTTCCCCTCTTTACCCTCCATAATTTGATTGAATTTGTTTCAACCACACTGGCTATGATGATTTATTAATAAATAATCATAAGATTCTTGTTATAATGTTTATTTATCGCTTCTCTGCAAATCAATTAGAGGTCTTTTTCGTAAAGATATACAGTCAATGATCTAACGAAACAAAGTTTTATTTAACTTAAAAAATTTCATGCAAAAGGATCAAACAGTTTGATCGAAAGTTTGCTTACAAGACAAACAAACAAGAGGAAAGTATTTTTTTGAATTGAGATGTATGAAATATAAATGTTTATTGAAAATCGAATAAGCATCGGACCGCAAGGCTTGTTTGGCGTCAAAAACTCAAAAGAAACAAGATATCAAAGACAACCAACCAACCAGCGGAGGAAATCAAGCAGCCACGAAAAATTTGGAATTTGTCAATTATGAAGAAATGAGGGAGAAAAAAAAACAACCAAAAAGCTTAGAAAAAAAAAATAATAAGTTAAATCCGATTTGAAATTGTTCTAATTTCATTCCGAAAGAAGAATTTATTATTATTATGTATCAGAATATCATTATTTTCAAGATAACCCTACATTAACATTATCGGAGGAAGGAAGAAATATTGTTGTTTATGAATTCTACTTAACATAAAATTATGATTATCATTAATATAATTTAAACCGCTTTCTGTAATCACGAAGGATAATAATCGGTTGCAATCGAATAACGCCTGTTATCATGCAGTAAAGGGGCTTATCTCGCCAAAATTATTATCAAATGTGCGTTGTGAGGCATGGTCTATGACATTGGGAGACGAGAGTAGAATTGGAATATTTGAAAATAAGATTCTTCGCAGCATTTATGGTCTAAAGAAAGATTACCGGGAAATAACGGTGACTGCATAAAGGGGAATTGTATGAGCTCTATGCATTTCCAGACATAATAAAATCGAGAAGGTTGCGATGGGAAAAACTCGTGGCTAAAAATGGATATAAAAGTATTGCGAAGGGTATATTTATGGGGAGATCAATTGAGAAACGTCTGTTTTGAAGAGAAAGGACGAAGTGGATGGACAATGTAGGAAGGGACGTGAGAGAGAAGACAGTGGGTAGGAGTCGGATGGGTATAGCTCAGGATAGGGACACTTGGAGAAATGTGGTTGCTGCGGCCAAGAACTTTCGAGTTCCGTAGAGTGAATTTATAGAATTTAGAAATGTATAATAGAATTAGTCACCGACATATTTTTAAAAAATATCTTTGTAACAGGAATCAGAAAACTAAATTGAAAAGTTTTTTTGTAAGAACCTGTTTGTTTTTTAAATTTCTTTTATTTTATTTGGGATTGGAACTATTGTTGAAAATTTCGTGTCTTATCATTTTTATAGTATAATAAAAAAATAAAATTAGTTGTTCCCAATAACGATTTCATTCAGTTTCGCCTGGTTTGACAAGTTCAGAAGACAAAACGTCTTTTTGATCCCATCAAATACACAGCATAATTTTGGATCCATGGATGTTAATATTCGGCTCTGAAGTCAATGCTCCTCCTGGACCCACCCATAATTTGTACATTTGGGGTTGTTATAATACACCCATTTTCATCACCAATCACAATTCAGCAGTTTTTCTAACCTTCAAATGAAAAAGTCAAATTTCTGGTAAATATCTTTTTGTTAGTACATATTTCGTCAATTTTAAAAAGCATCGAACTTACCCATCCTATTTTTGTTTAATTGTATGTTGTTTCTAATCGTTAAAAATAAATAAATATGAAAAACGGTGGGAACTCCCCCATACCTTTTATAATAATAATAATAATAAAAGATGAATTCAACTCTCGGTCTTGAAACTAATCTTCAGATAAAAACGAAAATTTTGGGGTCACTAAGACTAAAAAGTGTTGACTAAGTGTAAGAACTCAAATAATAATAATAATAATAATAGTAATAGTTCGAGCATAGCCCATGAAAAAGAAAAGAACAGTAGGGCAAGTAAAAGTTTACCGGTACCTAGTGCCGAGTAAGTGTAACCACTCGATAATAATAGTAATAATATCCAAAATTAAAACAAATAAAAATAAATAATAATTTTATAAATAAAAAAAGAGTATATCATATAAACTAATCAAAATGCATGCAAGTTAGTAGTACTAGTAAATTATTTTTAATAAAAATAAAAATAGAATTTAAGATTTGCATGTGTTATTCTAATGTAAAGTTCTCCCTTTTATTAATTTAGTATTGATAGCATTTTTAAAACATGTTGTGATAAAAGAAATTCAAAAAATTATTATTATCAAAAAGTAATCATAGAAAGTGCAAGTGATGTGATCGAAGGTGGCTGTAGTTTCTCTATCCAAACCACCCCCCCCCCCCTTTAATCTAAAACTACTCAAAACATTCTAGTAAGTGGCAAATAAAATGCATGAAATTATCAATCTGATCTCGGGAAGAAAAAACTTTTCTAAATTTCTTAATTCAAATGACGTGTGTTTGTGTCTGGTATTGGATTGGTTAATTGGAAAACCACATGAATTTAACGAAATTATCTGCCAACTTGGTTAAAAGAAGGCGTGTTCCATTAATAAAAGGATTGAGCGGTTTATGACTCGGAAATAATCATTGGAATTATGAGTATATGAGAGAAGGACATCTTTTTTAATTGAACAGAGTAAAAAACAAGTAATATAAAACACAAATTTTAAAGTCAATTCCTACTTAGGTCAAGAAAGTTAAATTTTAGTTTTTTTTTTATTAAATAATTACAATTAATATAAAAAATGTATATATATATATATATATATATATATATATATGTATATGACAGAATGAAAATATTAACAAACAAATAATGATGTATTGGTAAAATAAAAAGTAAGGGAACGCATAGTCAGAGAAAAAACAGTCCTATTTTCAGCAAACTATTTTTTTCCATTTATTTTTTCTTATTCTTACTATACAAAATATTAACAAACACAAAAAAAGAAATTCTAACAGTAGAGTAAGTCCTAGAACGCGTTCCGGTTCTGAAAAAAAGTAAGGGAACGTCGTTCCACCGAGTTCCCCACCCAATACTGCTGACAAAATAGATATATATTATCTTACAATTTTCTATTTCCCTTTCTATATATAGAGCTGGACTATTGACTTCACCTTCACGTGAAAAATAATGATATACTGCCTGTTGATTTTAAATCTGGAGTGTATCCACTCGCCTTTCTCGCAAATTTGAATTGGATTAATTAATATATATATATTATATTTAAATTTAATTTAATTAATTTTATTATAAATTAAATTTATAATTGAATTGGATTAATTAATTAAATAATTTAAATTTACAGTATAGTATTGTTATTCAATTCAATTAATTAATTAACATATATCAAATTTAAATTTAAAAACTTTACCTTCATTTTTATAAGTGAAAATTTAAAAATTTAGAAAAATTTAATTCGCGTGTTTGACTCTTCGTTGATGACACCAAATGATTATAATTATATTAAGTAAATGTTATTATTGTTTTTAAAATAGATTTATTATAATTTTTATATAATTAAAAATTTCTCATTTAATGATATAAATTATTTTGAATTATTTTCAAAATAAAAACCGACTCAATATTTATCCATCAGATGGTGTGAATGAGAATTCAAATATTATAGCAATTTATTGCATTACAATTAATTAGTTATAATTCAATTATATTTCTTCCATACCTTCTAGGGATCCAATGAAATATCTATAAATATTTTCAAAAGTCTATCTCAATTTAAAGTTGATGAAAAATCGATTTCATTAGTCATAAGAGCGAACAGACAGATAGACAGACATGAAGTGAAGTTGATAAAAACGTTATAAAAAGAGCCACAGTTTTTATTCAAAATTTAGCTAAAATAAAATAAAATTATTAAGGTATATTATTATATTACAATTAGCATTATATTAAAGTACCTACAACCAAAAAGAAGTTTAAATATATCTACTTATGGAAAATTGCATTTTGATTTGAGACCATTTTAAAATGTTAGAATATGAAGAATTGAAAAATATACTTTTAGAAGATCCTAGTCCAATACATAATAAGTTGACCTGTGTCCAGGTCCGAACCGACCGACTGTTTGAAGTAAATATATTTCCAGCTACAGAAACAATTTCAAATTATTTTAATATATCTATTAATGCAATAAAAAACAGATAGGCATATAACATAAATATTTTTAATTTTATTTTATTTATAATATATAAGGAGGCGCTTACTGTGACGTCATGAAGGACTGGGTGACGTCATATAATTGTAAATTAAGAAAAAACTAATGAAGATGATTTTTCTCGAGGATAAAATCAATACAAAGTGCATATATATAAAGGAGATATATAAAAAAATCTCCTCATGTGAAATTTGGTGTGAAAATAATAGCTTCCTTACTATGGTCGGTCGGTAAAAATGTTGAAAATTCATTAATAGATTTTTACTATATTTAAAAAAAAAAAATTAAAATAAATATATTATATATTCCTATTATGTATTATTATTCATAATAATCTCTTTCATTTAAAGAATTTAAATATATATATATATATATATATATATAGATAGATAGATAGATAGATAGATTTAGGTACAGATATATAAATACTAGCTAGTCAGCTCTACTACCCCGGCCTTTCCTGGAGAACTTTACCTCTGGACCCCCCCCTCTCCATCACTCTCCCCTCTTCTCCTATTTTAGTTTTTAATAGTTTACATATACAATCAGTTAGTAGGATGATCACAATGATTTCTTTTTATTATTATTTCTAAGCAAATTTAATTTTAATTTATTATGGTATGATAATTTTAAATTTCAGATGGTGACTAGATAAAAAATGATTATTTTAATTCTAAACACTTCCCTTCATCTATTATCATTATTATTATTAATTATGATTTATTTAAGCTTTTCATACATATTATAGAGTTAGAGATTATATATACTTTAAACTCTATAAAGATATAATAGGATTATATATACATGTATTTATACATATATATATATATATATATATATATATACATGTATATATATAAATTATAAAAATTAAAATTACATAATTAATTATAAATAAGAGTTTAAGTCTCTTTCTCCAATCAATACAAATACCTTCGAATTCTTTTCCAAAATCTATTTAATCAACCAAAATTTTCAGCCTTTCTCAGCATGAATAGAGCGGTTCGCTTAAAACCTTTGCACTCCTAATTTTTTTTTTTTTACCAACCAACAACTCCTCAATTCATTTGCAAAATAGATAAAAAAAATAGTGTCTCAATAAAAGCTTGTGTTGTAACAGTGCAGAGTGTGTAACAAATATTTTTTCGATTATATTAACTAGTAGGATAGTAAAGAATGATAAATTTATATATTTGACCAATTTATTTGTGAATGTTTGTTTTCTCTTGATTCGGGGCATCTTAATTTTTATACTTTTTACCACATAAAATAAATAAATATAACGGTTCAATTATTATAATAATAAAATTTTAATTAAAATATACGTTTTTATGTAAACAAAATATCAAAGACGACAAGAAACACGATTTTCATCTAAAGCGAAGAGAACTTGCTTTCCTGAGGACAGTACTACAAATGACTCTAGATTCTAATGTAAAAAGAAAACTAAAAAGTATTTTAAAATTATCTAAATTGGTCAAATATAATAAATTTAATCTTTATTTACAAAGTACAAAATATTTGAAAGAAAAAAAAATAGATTTAAACATTTTAAATTATTTTTGAAATTAAAATGTATAATGTCGAGTATAGCTCGACAAAGGAGTTGGGGTAAGAAATATGATGTCGAGCCACACTCGACATAGGAGTCCTAAGGGTTAACCAGCATTCCAGGTATAGTGCGTTGGGGCACTTTATTCAATTTTTAATTCAAAATTTAATACAGATTCTTTGATATAAGTAAAAAATAAAAGAACATACAAAAACTTTTACAGTTGTCACAAACAAACTACTAATCCAAAATGGCTGATAATGTCAACATATGAGAAACATATGTGTACCAACATAACAAAAAAAAATTTCGATAATCGATTGTACAAAGCCCGTGAAAATTCAAAATTCATTTTTTCTATTAAATAAACCTAGTGTATATATCGTATATATATTTATTTGTTTATTAATTTGAATGGAAGTTAAACTACCTTTAAATTCCTGAGGCCCATATTTTAGATTATTACTAAGACCTAATTTTTATATCGTATTTGGTTTTGGGGTCTATGATCATTTAAGCCACTTTTCGAATTTATTTTATATCCATTATTTAATTATAGATCTAATTGAGCTTGACAAAATTCAACCACTCGACCTCAAATACGACTATAACTAATTCTAACTCCTATCCTGGTCATATTCATATGAATATTACTATTATTTATATTATTATTTATATTATTATCATATATATATATATATATATATATATTACTATCAGATTTATCAGGGATATAATCACGTATTTTTGTGAGATTGTTTTCTCGACGTTTCGGCACCCATTTTGGTGCCATTTTCAAGAGATTATTTAGGTGGGAATATTGTTGGGATTCTGGGTCTTAGTCTGTGTGACCAAGGGTTAATATCGGGATTTTGGGTTGATAAGCTGGATGGTTTTGTACTCACAGCGTTGCTGTGGAGCTCCGAAGAATCCTGGGCAATCCTGACTCTGGCACACGCCCGTACCGGACAATAGCCCGAGGCCAACTGGGACCCGACCCTTTGAATTCTACCTGAACTTGCTATCTGCGCATGCACGATGGGCTTTTTTGTACTCTGGTGGGCGGAGCTAAACTTTATGGCGGGATTCTTATTGGTTCTGGTTCTTCGAAGCTCCATAGAATCCCAACAATATTCCCACCTAAATAATCTCTTGAAAATGGCGCCAAAATGGGTGCCGAAACGTCGAGAAAACAATCTCACGAAAATACTTGATTATATCCTTGATAAATTTGATAGTAATAATAGCAATAACATTCACGCGCGTCAACCTAAACCAACATATATATCTTATTTCAATTAAAATATTCAATAAATATGATTTAATAATATTAAAGTAATTAAAATAAGAACTGCTAAAATTAGTATTAATAATTTTATATTCTCAGTGGAATATTTATGGACAGGTTCGTCGAACTAAAGTAGGCATCGGATAAACAGCACGGGTTTTACATAAATTATTATTAAGAGTTTTATACCAAAAATTAATTTCTGGGTTGTTGAGATGAATATATATATATGAACTTATTAATTGATTTTATTTAAATAAAAAATAATTTATGGTATATTTAAGTTTAACTAAGGAAAATTTATAATAAAAAAATTTAAACTACACTCATTTAATTTAAAGTAGTCCTTCAAAAAATACATGGTTGTATTTTATAAAATTATAATAGGATTGTATTTATTATAATGGGCTGGAGAAAAAGAAATTCATTATTTTTATGTGAACTCGGATTGTTCAATTTAGGTCAAATATTCACTGTTTTGTTAATACAATTTGTTGTCATTTTAAAGGTATCTTCATAATGCCTCTCTCATAGAAGCCTTGGTCCCTATTGACAAAAAATTCTTTCAAACGACTTTCACAACATTCTGATGATGCCAATTTCTTATCATTAAGTAAGTTTTTCAAGGTGAGAAAAACTGATATTCGCTTGGTGCCAGGTCCGGAGTGTATGGTGAATGCATTAAAACTTCCCAACCATAGTCTTGGAGTTTCTGGTGAGTTACTATAGACATATGTGGTTTAGCGTTATCCTGATTTAACATAACACCTCTTCTGTTGGACACTTCTGGTTAATTATTAGCTTCAAATTATATATCCGAATTTAGTGTTTGGCTATACGGAAGCAACTCATAATAAACGATACTTTTCCAGTCCCACCAAATGATCTATAAGATAAAATTATAATATAAATATGTAATATGTTATTTTTAAATAATCCTTTGAAAAATAATAATAATAACAATTGAAATAATAATAATAATTTTTAGTATTGGGATGAAATAGCATATATGTATTTTATCTTACAACCTATTTATGTATAGAATTTATAGATGTAAATAAACAAATAAATACTCGGTTAAATAATTTTTTTTTTCATGAAAATAAATATTAAAAGTTATTAATTGTAATTTAATCCATGTTATATCTTTTTATAAAACTGCCGTAGTATTCAGTTCAGATTTCATCATAGGATTTGATAATTGAATAGGGAGAAGGAGAGGGAGGTTACCGTTTTCCTTGATTTGATGGACTGACTGCCGGACTCCTCATTGTTATTATTAGTTCATTGGAGAAGGGCACAAGTTGAAGTATATATATATATATATATATATATTCCCAGTTCAACAACTCTCATCCTTATTTCGCTCAAGTTGAAGGCCGCTGAGTTTACACTCTAAGTTTTAACTGGTTAACCAATGGTTAAAAATTTATTTTATTTTTAATATTATTATTTATTTTTTTTGTTTTTGTTTTTGTAACTGTCACCTTCATTAACCTTGTGAAAGTATCAAAAGAAATCATAATATTCAATTATTTGTTTTAGTTTCACGAAGACAATATATATATATATATATTTTAAATAATTAAATAAAAAACTTTTCAGTAATAAAGTGGTTAGTGAGACAGTCTACCACACGGAATACTCCAATCCGGGTCTAAGGAAATTCAATAATTAATCATTTCCCTTTAAAAGCTCTGCGTGATCCTCAGGGTCTATCCGCAAATAATAATAATTAAATAAAAAAATAAATAAATCATATAAAATCAATCAATTTAATTTAAGTTTTATTTTTTTTTAATTGAAAAATAAAAATGATTAAAAAAAATTAAAGTTTTTTTTTTAATAAAAAAATATAAAATAAATTTTGTTTATAATTACTAGTAAATGGGTATTCTAAATTTCCATGAGATTATTCTTATTCACTTTTTCTCAAAGATAATTTGTTGAAATTGTTTTTATGTCATTTTTCCCATCATCAATTTAAAATATGTAATTATTGTAAATTGTCTTGATGAATTATTTATTGTCACGTTTTGTTGACAAATTCATTGATTAAATAAATTAAATTTAAAAAAAATACCCACTGGCTTATGAGATCTTATTTACATAACCATTTATGTTAAAATGGGTTTTAGGTGTAAGTGTAAGTATAGGTAAGTATATATCTTATCTTATTATACTAGAAATAATTGTATATATCTATCTTATTTGTATTTTTGATATATTGCAACGTTCAAAGAATTTTTTTGATATTCACACCATAGATCTTTATAAAGAAAAATCGATCTGTATTGGTTTCAGCCTCGGGAAAAATCATCTTTTTTTAGTATTTTTTTTTTTAATTTAAAATAGAAATTTTAATAATAAAAAATTAAGCCGAGCAACGCCGCACAGCGCTTCCTTTAATACAAAATATTATAAATAAATATAAAATTAAAAATATTTATTTTAATAAAATTTTGAAATCAAATTACGAAATATGTATTATGTTATATCCACAGGCCATACTTTTCTGTCTATCAGTGCATTAAAACGTAAGTTTATGGGGCGTATGTTTTATGACTATTTTTTTTTTTAAATTATTTGAAATTGTTTTCTATATTTTGTCGTTTAATTATTTTAAATAATAATCTTATAATCTTAAATATTCATAGAACATAAGGAATAATAGTTTTAATGATGGAGCGGTGGCTCGGTGAACCAGGTATATATAAATAAATCTTTTTAATTTTATATTTATAATATTTTGTATTAAAGGAAGCGCTGTCCGGAGTTGCTCGGCGCTCTTTTTTGATTGCAAAATTTTATTAAAATAAATCTTTTTAATTTTATATTTATAATATTTTGTATTAAAGGAAGCGCTGTCCGGCGTTGCTCGGTGCTATTTTAATACCTGGTTCACCGAGCCGGCTCTCTATCCCTTTATATATACTTCTATTGCTTATATAGTTGATTTAAAGTGGATTTGTTTAGGAACGTTTTAAAGGGTCTTTAAATCAATATTAGTTTTAAATTGTGGGAGTGGACCATTCCCACGTGGCAATGCTCTTTATTTTGAGTATGGTTGTCGCCTGACCAATTGTTCTCGTGATTCATGTAAAAAGTAAACTAATCAGGGAGAGCCCCAGAGGTGGTAGGCCAACTCCAAAGAAAATCTTTAAGAAAGATAGACACTTTTATGACTGTTGTTTATTTCAAATAAAAGTTGGTATTGTCTCGAAAGGCAAAAAAAATGAAATGTACAAAAGCCTCAGGCTTTATTTTGACACACAATAAGTGTAACAAAATATAGTTAATTGTTCGCCCTAGACGAATCAAATAAAATAAAACAACACCCAGCAGGAAAAGGAATTCCTTACGTACTTCTCAATTCACTGATACGACACAACACACATAACATTTGCAACAAAAACGAAATATAACAAAAACGAAAAAGGGTCAAAAAGAGAGAAATGGAGAAGAATAGATAAAACAATAATACAAACAGCAAAAGAAACAGAATACGGCAAAATAAATCACTAGTTTGTCTTCAAAAAACAATGAAAATCTGTGAGGTTTATTAAATTTTCGAAATTGCCCTAAATTCTAATAGTTATTTGTTTGTTAACGGAATGTAAACAAATGTAAACAATCATAAAAACAATTCATTCTTTTGTAACAATAAAAAGGTGACCACTTAAAAAAAAAACAATAAAAACAATAAAGAAAAGAGAAATTAAATAATTATACAACAAAGAAGAAAAAAAAATAAATAAAATAAAAACAATAAATCAAAGAGAAATTAAATAATTATCCAACAAAGAGAAAAACAAAGAGAATCAACAATTGATAGAAGAAATTTAAAAATATATTATTGATAGTAGTTTCTATAATGGTTATTATTTATTTCACTACTACAACATTCAATTATAAATGAATTTTTGTTCATTTAAATATTAGATTTAATTATAAGATATATTTTTCAAAATAATAAAATAAAAACTAATCTATTAATTGAAATGACCCGATTTTTGTACGATTAGGAAAATAATGCCAAGATTTTTACAAATGATATATAAATATGTATTATATATATTTGAAAATAAGTAATATATATTTAGCAACTTGAACTTTTAATAGGGACTAATTTTCTTCATAATTGAGAAAGAAAACAAAATGAAAATATATGGACAATTGAGAGGGTGTAAGAAAATTTCAGGAGGGGGCGCTTTTTTTCGTTTTTAAATATTATCTCAGAATATGTATTTATTAAAGCTTTTGTGGTTATTTTGATAATTATTAAGGGAATTTTTATTAAAATACCACATTGTTTGTATAATAATAATGTAATGTTTGTATAATAATAATATAAAATAATAATTAATTTAATAAATAATAAATAAATAATTAATTAATTTAATAAATAATTTTATACAAACAATGTGGTCTTTTAATAAAAATTCCCTTAATAATCTCAGAATATATTTTAACATGTTCCCGCTGGCATGTACCACCGGTGGCTCATGCCGCCACATAATATACATAGACAAATTATGAAGCCGGCGGGAATTTTTTCTAATTTTTTTTTTCTTTCCTATACTAAACAATCTTATGATGAATATTGAAATTGAAAAAAAAATATTTACTTAAAAATACAATATATATGTGTATATTTATTTATTTAATTTGATATTAATAAATAAGAAATTCACCTATACTTCTCTTAATATATTTTATAATAAATATATAAATTAAATTATTTTTTTTTTTTTTTTAATAAGATTAAATATAATAATTTACTTGAATAGATAAATAATTATTTTCTTAATATTGATTTAATTTATTTAATTTGTGGCATAATATATATATATATATATTAAATATTTTTTTTATAAATTGAATTTTTTAGGTACTAAAAAAAATAGTTATGTTAGATTGAATGTTTTGAAAAAAAAAAAAATATAAGTTAAATAGAAATAAACAAATAAATGAAATCAAAATAGTTCTTATATTATATGGTTTAAATTCTGTTTTGTCAAAAAATAAATAATTCGAAACTATTGAATGGGTTAGGTTATTTCAAACCTCAACAAAACTATTTCAAGGATTCAAAAAAAAAAGGTCAACTTTATAGTTGAAAGGAATAGAAAGAATAAATAAAATGAATGATAGAATGAAAGAAAAACTGCCAATTGCTTGGAGAGTAAAGATTACAATTGTAGAGGAAAAATATGTACTATTATTTCAATTGATTCTTAAATTTGCTGTTTATTCAATAAAAAAAAAAATAAATCAATCAATGTAAATTTGAAATTTTCAAAATATACTATGTGCAAATAATAAAAAAAAAAACATATATAAATAAGATTCCAAGCCAAATTGGCAAATTGTTCTTTCATTTGGGCCTCAAAATGTAGTATATCCCAAAAAAAAAAAAAAAAATAATAATCATTAAATAAAAATAAGAAATAAATAAATAAAATATAAATTTCCTTTAAAAATGGATAAAATAGAGAATAGTTTAATTTTCAATAGAAAAATAAATGAAATTTGAGAATTTGGATCCACATTTATCAGTGAAGACAGAAATCCATGTTATGTATTAGTTATACTAAAAATGTTTTAATTTTGTAATTTTAAACAAATTTTGAAATAGAATAATGGAAAATCAAACTATAATTATTATTTATTATATATATATATATATATTATATTATTATTATTATTATATTTATATATATATATATATTTATAATTGGAATTCAAATTTTT